>JANTPZ010155369.1:2041-34033 GCA_025593235.1 Vachellia pachyceras
CCATTGGCTTTAAAATGAGAAATTGTGTAGAGGTAAAGTGAGCCAAGGAATTTGGAAGCATTATAAATCCATATGACAAGTTAAAATCCTCTAGGAAAAAGAGAGCTCAAGGGAAACTTTAAGGGAGTTTTACATTGATTTTTATATTGGTAATGGCTTGTGTTTAATGGCCATAATGTTATGAATTGTGTAGGCAAGAGTTTGGTGGAAGGGATTAATTTTCCAAATGGTCAAGAAAGCATTCAAGCTAAAGGAATTTAGCAAGACCATCTAACCCTAATCTAAGTTGTTTTGAAAATAATTGATGAAATATGCATGACTTGTTGAAAATTGATGATGGTAAAGGTGTGAATGTGTGCTTTATATGCTATGGCCATTTGCATTTATATGTTACATGTTGCACTTTTATACATTCACACATATGCTTAAAGTTGTCATGCAATTTGTGAAATGTGTTAGATAGTTTTGCTATTGGGATTTCCAAAAATCTCATTATCCCCCCAACCAACCATGTAGGTACAAGTACAAGCAAGGGTAAGAGCAAAGTAAATGGTGATTGAAGATACCATGTGATAATATTGCTTATGAAATTATGTATAATGTTCAGAATTTAAATTTGGTTATGTTGTATAATATGTAAATTAAATTCTTACTTATGTGGTAGCCATGAGGTAGTGAATGTATGCCTTAGAGATTCACAAATGCATGGTTAATCATGATCAAAAGAAGCCCAAAAGATAGCATGTCAAATTATGAAGTTAGAAAGTCACAAGTTTGACTAATTAGCAAGTGTGAAGTTGGTCAACCCCCATAATTTGACCTATCGTGAAATAGAGCAAATGAACTTCAAATGTGAAGAATTTTTAATAAAAATAGTTCATATTGCAAGCTTTAAAACAAGCCAAAGAACACTGGAATTGGAGTTTTTTACAAAGAGTTATGATGTTCCAAAGTTAGCAAAAAAATCACAGAAAAACCAGGGGAAAATGAAAAATTGCCAAATGAACAGTACATTTTTAAGTATTAAACTGTATCAATTGGGCAAGCTAGTGACCCCATGAGTATTTTTCCCATGTAGAGGAACTTATAAGCTTCAAATAGAAATTGGAAGCACTCAATTTAGATTTGTCTAGAATTAGTTATGAATTTTCAAAGTTGGCCCAAAAAGCTTGAATAGTGACATGAATAGTAACCCTAAACTTGAAAATTTTATTTTTCACTCCTTGGTTACTCTAAGTCACTAAAGGCCTAAAGGTGCTTCCAAATGGATATAAAATGAAGCTAAAGGCAAGGTTAAGGTGTGTTACAAGAGCAAAGAAGATAAACACAGTGATTTATCCTGGTTCGATCCTCCTTACCTACGTCCAGTCCTCAAAGCTCCTCTGAGATTTTTTTGATCTTCTAACAACAATAACAGGCTTCTCAAGCCTTTACAATGTGAATCACACTCTCCCTCACAAACTGCACTATAACAAAGACCAACATTCTCTATTTTCTCAACTTAAACTCAACCCAACAATCTTAAGATCCCAATCTTGACTTTCTCACAGAAATACAATGAGTTTGGATGAAATTAATATACTCTCTCAAAAAGTGGATAGATAAACATTGAAGTTCTCGGAGAAGTATAATATCAGAGTCCTAATGTTGTGGGATGTCCTCAAATCCACACTCTGTTTTGAGTTCGATGACTCCATATCCTTCTTCTCTTTATCAGTTGGTTGCTTCCTCTTATTTATAGATGAAGATCATTGAATGTCCATTAGAAAGAGACAGATTTCCATTACTCACAGCTATAATGTCTAGTGCTTTACAATTAA
Source organism: Vachellia pachyceras (assembly GCA_025593235.1). Lineage (NCBI taxonomy): Eukaryota > Viridiplantae > Streptophyta > Magnoliopsida > Fabales > Fabaceae > Vachellia > Vachellia pachyceras. Next base: position 3,862 of record JANTPZ010155369.1, read on the forward strand.
TGCTTCATTTAATGCATCTCATTTGTCGATAGTGAAGACTAATTTGATGATCGTTAATGCTGAGTACCAGAGACATTATTAGTCAAGCACATACCTGTTTAATAGGTCAACTAAAATGCATTTATGAGAGCAGGTGAAATTCATATGGGCAAGCACAAATAAGGAAAGCTTCGATAGACGATAGGCTTAGCTGTGTCGGAAGCCATGTCAGATAGATGAAGAACTCAAGTTCTCAAAATTTCATAACTCGAGTTCTGAAACATTGAGTCTGAAGAGGTTTTAAGAGTCATGTAGTGGAACTTTAAGTTCTCATAAACATAATTTGAGTTTTAAAGAAACTTCTATTTGGCACTCGAGTTTGCAATGAAAGTTTTGTCAACAATTTGAAAACTTTTGTTTGAAACTTGAAGTTCTAATATCAAGTTTTATTTGATGTTATGAAACTTCAAGTTGTGCAAAAGGGAACTCGAGTTTTAAAATGTAAGTTAAAATGTTCCATTGAAGAGATTCATGAAACTCGAGTTTGTTCAAAATGGAACTCGAGTTTTGTAAAATTTTGTTTGGAACTTGAGTTAGTATAGAGAGTTTTTGAAATGAAAAACATTTGTCAAGGCATGGAACTCGAGTTTTCAAATGCAGGAATCAACTTTTTCAAAACTCTAATCCAACAAGTTTTCTTGATAGTCATGAAACTTGAGTTATGGGAATATGGAACTCAAGTTTTGCTAAAGCAAGTTCAAGAATGAAGTCCAAGAAGCATGAAACTCGAGTTCTGTGATCCTGGAACTCGAGTTTTATAAGGTTCCAAAAAACTTGAATTCCAAACTTGAGTCTTGAAAGCAACATTTTGAATTCAAGTTTTTGACCTGTTTGAAAAATTTTTATTTGTAACTCAAGTTATCAAAGGAAGTTTCAGAACTGGAAAATATTTAGAAAGCACGAAGCTCGAGTTTTTGAAATATGGAACTCTAGTTCTGTGAACCATGAGACACAACTCGAGTTTTCCCAAAACTTGAGTTTTACTGAATATATTGTATAAAAATTCCATCCAGATCATGAATCTCGATTATTGTAAATGCAAAACTCAAGTTTTACCTAATGATTTGAACTTGCACAGGTCACAGTCCAGCTTTCAGCACATAGCTCAAATTGCAATGCCCATAACTCTCAATTCAACTCCAAACTTTTCAAATAATATGTCAATGGAAAGCTCTGTAAGCCTATGTTCACATGAAACATGAATCATTCCCAAAGATGTTATATAAAGAAATTTACGAGGGATACAATAAGAAAAGGTCAGTGATAAAGTATTCAATTCGACCACCAAGTTTAGAAATTTATATCTCCTTTATATGAAATTCTTTGATGTTCTTAGTGTCTATAAAACGAATTTTGAGTCTAGTTGCATATGAAATTGGTTTCACATCAACCGGACTTGTGGTTTGGGAGATATAATCAAAATACCAAACATATATTGAGCTGAAAGTTAACAGAGGAGTTGAAACTCGAGTTTTGACTTTAAGATCTTGAAACTCGAGTTCTATAACTCAACTCGAGTAAGCTCCATAAACATGATTTTTATCTTGAAGAAATAGTTTTGAGCATCCAAATGAAGTTTAGATGAATATTAACTCAACGTATGATGATATAACATCTATTTGAAACATTTTAATATTCAAATTGAGTTATTTAATCACATCATCCTCCAATTGAAAGAATGCACAAACATAGTAGTAAATCAGTATGCATCATAAAAACTTTTTGCTCTTTTATATTTGACATCATCAAAACTAATCATATCTAACATACTAGAGCTTTATCGGTTACTAAATGTAAATATTTCTCTTAGCAATGATTCAAATCTTGATTCGTCACTAATCATTTTTACTAGATCTAACTCCATTAGTATAATTTGGGGAAAAAATTGATACAACAAAATGTGATGTAGAGTGTAGAGGGCCAAAAATATAATTATTTTCATTCCCTCTGAATAATGAAAGGAATTGAAGTGCCATTGGGAAAAAGTCAACTAACTCAAGGTCTTAATCTTGCAAGTATCGAAAGTAAAGTTGCATGCAAAGCTAAAAAGAGAGGGTATGAAGTAAATGATAGATTTTGACAATGTGTTTCAGGTCTTTACATTTTGTGTTTTATATCTTCTTTTCTATACCAAATATTTCACCAAAGCATATCAAATAATTTTTTTACTAGTTATCTCCAACACTTTTACCTCCATCCTTTTGGGCCTAGATGCGTCTCTGTTTGACAAACTCAAAACTATTAAGCTCAAGAAACTGGGGGAAATAAGGAATACAGCCTTTAACTAGTAAAAGAAATCGGCCCAGAAAAGGGATTCGAGTTCGGTGTGCCATGAAGGCTCCACGGATTAGGGGAGAAAGCTCAAGGATAATGAGGGAAAATGACATATAAAACAAATAAGAACTTCAGATTTTTTAAATTCAACAAAAAAGGACTAAGATCATTGCTTGGAATTACAATTCTTTACAGTTGATTTTCTCACTACCAACCTTCAATATCTTTCAACATCCATTCTTTTAACCTTTTCAATATCAACCTTCTTGATGTTTTCAATACTCACCTTTCATATTTTCAATTCTTACTTCCATTTTTAGTACTGCAAATATTAAATGAGTATTGAAAATATTAAAACAACTAGTATTCAACATGCTAAACATAAGTAGCAAAACAATAATCCCAACCAACGACTATGATTATTTCTCTATAATTCCAAAAATTCTAATGCGTTATATGCGCTTAGCTGAAAAACAAAAAGTAACCAAAAAAATATGATTAAATAATGAAGATTGATGAAAGAGTAATAAATATTACATGCCCCGTGCAATGGAACGAGTTTCAATCCCAGTGAAGAGAAAAACGTTTAAGCTAATAGGAGCCAGCACACATGATTTTAATATTTCCCACTCTTCTCCCCCCCTCTTCATATCTGGTTCAACCTGTGACATATGGGAGGATAATTTTAATATTTCCAAACAGCATCATGTAACCTGAAAATATGAATACTCACTCGAAACTGCGATGAGCTAATATCTAGCGAAGTCTGGGTCCACATCGTTGGACCAAGATTCAAGGCCACCAATTATGTCCTTGGCAGATGCAAAACCCATCTTCTGAAGATGCTGAACAGCTAATTGAGAATCATTTCCCCTTCTACATACGACATACAAGTGCACACTTGAACAAGAAGCTATGCCGGAATCATCCTCTTCTTTCTTTATTGCCGAGGATATTTCCGGCAACCTTGTCTCTAAAGTAGAAAGTGGAATGTTCAAGGACTTCGGAAGTGACACAATCTTGAAATGGTGAGCTGGTCTCACATCCAACAGCACATGCGGTTGTTTCTTGCTGATTATTTCACTGTATTGCTTGCTGCTAATTCTGGATTCTTCAGGAAGAAGGTTCAGCTTCAATGGTGACTGCAAATTAGGGAAGTACAAAAACCCTCGATTAATCATTCACTTCAGTAATTAAAGAAAAAGGATTAAAAAACTAATACCATAAGCCAAAAAGAAAAAACCCAACCTCCAAAAGGTTGGCCAAAAGTATCCTATGAGTGGGCCTACTTTGTATGATTATTATCTTAATGTTGATGGGCTCGGCACTACATCTACCAAGGAGGCCCAGACTTACCGGAGAAAGAGGACAGCTGAGATAGGTCCAGTAGTACCCAGGCCCAAGGACCAGCGTCGCAATAGTTAGGAGGTAGTTATCTAGGTCTGTGTGCCACGAGAGAGGGCATGAAGAGTGACGGCTGAGGAGAGACCCAACCTCCCCACTGTCAATCTTCTTTTCTTGTAAGAACGCAGACAGCTACCATATCAATTTTCCTCTTCCTACCCCATAGAAGAGGGTGTAGTTGGCTGCCACTTAATATAGTATCAAGTTCTCAGCTCCATCAATTTGGTATCAGAGCAAGACGACTTGGTGGATGGTGAACACTAGGATGGAGGCGCGACTGGAGGGCTTGGAGAAGACGATGAACGAGTTACAGGGGACGAGGCAAATGGTAAATGAGCTACAAAGAGCCTCCGTGGAAGCCCGGGAGGAGAGAGCCGCACTGCACGTGACGATATATACCTTTTGTTGCAAGAAAGGGTGCCAAGGAATCAACCTCTGAACAATGAGGAAAATATGGGTGAGGTGAACCCAGAGGCGGAGCAACAAAGGAGAGCAGTCGACCGAGACGGACATAAATATAGACGCCTCGAGATGCCCATATTTGACAGCGAGGACCCAATGGGCTGGACGTTCAGGATGGAGCGGTTTTAAAGTGTGAACGGTATACTTGAAACAGAGAAGCTCGACGTCGCGGCAGTGGGGCTGGAGGGTAAAGCGCTCAACTGGTTCCAATGGGTGGAGACAAGAACACCGGTGACGAGTTGGAGGGAGCTCAAACAAGGAGTGATCAAGCACTTCCATGCAACGGAAATGGGTGACAACTATGAACGTTTGGCCGGACTGACACAAGAGGGTACTGTGCTGGAATTTAGAGAAATGTTCGAGATGATTGCAGCCACCCTTAACGACATCACGGAGGAGATGCTCATGGGTATCTTTATGTATGGGCTCGAAGAAGAAGTGAAGGCTGAGGTGAGGTTGTTGAAGCCCACCTTATGGACATAGCATCTACAGTGGAGGGCTGAAATTTAACATTGGAGAAGGCTAGGCAGCTTGAGAGTCCAAGATAGGATGCAGAGACAGCCCAATGCGGTGGATGACAACGATAGCACCACCACCGAAGTTCTCAACATTCTCTAGGGCACCAAGAACTCAGAGCACGCCGCAGGACACCCCAGCCCACAATAACAGAGGGGCCGAAAGGATCAGGTCAGCTAACGCCAGGACTGCCAATCCGAGCATGATAACGAGCAGCGGAGGTAGCAGTAACAAGGGTACTCACCGGCTTTCGGAGGCTAAAGCGAATCGACGGCGGGCACTGGGATTATGTTTTAAATGTGAGGAGAAGTAGGGACCCCACCACAAGTGCAAGGCTAAGCAACTTCAACTGATAGTGGTTGATGATGAGGGTGGGGAAGAAATAGGCGAAGAAGACTTTGAAGAGTTGGAGGAGGAAGACAGAGTGTGCAGAAATGGAACTCTCTCAAACTACCGTAAGAGGCATTTCTAGCTATAAAACAATGATGAGGTGATACCTGGATGGCAGGTCTGTTGTGGTGTTAGTGGATAGTGGAGCTACTCACAACTTTATTTGTCATCAATTGGTGAAGGAGACCAATATCGTAGTGCTTCCCACTAAATCATACTCAGTTGCTGTTGGTAATGGACGGAAGATTCATGAAAATGGCAAATGCATAAATGTCAGGCTCAACCTGTAAGGGTTGGAGGTAGTGCAAACCTTCTACCCTTTTCCATTGGCTAATATTGATTTGGTTTTGGGAATCACATGGTTGGAATCATTGGGTGAAGTCAAAGTGAATTGGGGGCAACTCTACATGAAAGTTAGACATGGGAATCGGTGGCTGTGTTTGGAAGGGGACTGCACAATAACGGGATGCATTCCACTTACCGAGCAATAAAGAAAGCTTTAAAGGGCAGCTCTGAAGCGTATGCACTGCAAATTTGTGCTACAAACCTGATGCAAGAGAAAAATGCTTAAACCGGAGCAAAAGCTCCTACATCATTCCCTACTGAAATTCAAGAATTATTATCCCGATATAGCAAAGTGTGCACGCCTCTCCAACGTCTTCCTCCCCATGGGACCAGAGATTCCATTTTAATTCTGAAGGAAGGAGTGCAGATTCATAATTTGCACCCTTACCGCTATCCCTACAGCCACAAAACAGAAATAGAGAAAATGGTCAAGGAGATGATTGAAGCTAGAATTATCAGGCCCAGCACTAGCCCTTTTTCAAGCCCGGTACTCTTGGTGAAAAAGAAGGATGGGAGCTGGAGATTTTGCGTCGACTATAAAGCTTTGAACAAAGCCACGATCCCTGATAAATATCCAATCCCAGCTATTGATGAATTATTGGATGAGCTGGGAGGTGCCACTATATTTTCCAAGCTGGACCTTAAGTCTGGCTACCATCAGATAAGGATTAAAGCTGGAGATGAGTACAAGACAACCCTTAGAACATATGATGGGCACTACAAATTCTTGGTTATGCCTTTTCGCCTCACGAATGCCCCTTCCACCTTTCAGTCACTTATGAATGATGTTTTTCGAGATTATTTAAGGAAGTTTGTTCTAGTGTTTTTTGATGATATTCTTGTATACTGTAGGGATGAGAAAACCCACATGGAGCACTTGGAATCTATTCTTCTCAAGCTGCAACGTCATCATTTGGTCATCAACTCGCAACAACTTGAGTACTTGGGACACATCACCACTACTGGAGGAGTTCAGGCAGACCAAACCAAAATTGAGGCGATGATTACCTGGCCAATGCCAAAAGACATCAAGGGCATGCGGGGATTCCTGGGCCTTACCAGGTACTATCACAAGTTTATCAAGGACTACGGGAAGATCGCTGCACCTTTAACAGCTTTACTCAAAAAAAAAAAAATGCTTTCCGGTGGGGCGAAACAGCACAATCAGCTTTTGAGAAGTTGAAGGATGCGATGGTTTGTGCCCCCGTTTTAGCCATGCCTAATTTTCATTTACCCTTTGAGATTGAAGCGGACGCATGCGGGGTGGGGATAGGAGCTGTCCTCATGTAGCAAGGCAAACCCATCGCTTACTATAGCCAGCAACTATCCAATAAGGCACAGCTGGGGTCAGTTTATGAGAAGGAATTAATGGCAATTGTATTTGCCATAAAAAATGGCAGCATTACTTGGTTGCGAAGCCATTTATTATCTGGACAGATCAAAAGGCTTTGAAATATTTGCTGGAGCAGAGGGTAATTGATCCTGACCAAATGAAATCGGTATCTAAACTGATGGGGCACACATTTGAAATACACTACAAGCCAGGGAAGGATAACAGAGGAGCAGACGCCTTGTCAAGAAAGGAAAACATGACTTTGCACCTCAGCGCTTTTTCTCTTTGGCAATATGGTGGGCCAAAGGACTTTCAGGCCGAGGTAGCTCAAGATGACAAGCTTTATACCATATGGCAGCAACTATTGTTGGTCTGTGTGCCACGACAGAGGGCATGAAGAAGGACATACAACAACAGATTGAAAATTGTGAGGTTTGCCCGTGTAATAAATATGAAGCTGAGTCCCACTGATTTGTTACAACCCTTGCCTATTCCACAACAGGTTTAAGAGGACATTAGTACGACATTATTATAGTAGTAGTGGAGGGACTCACTAAATTTGCTCACTTTATTCCTCTTTCTCATCCTTTCACAGCCAAGGAGGTGGCAGAGAAATTCATAGCTGAGGTAATAAAGCTACATGGGTTCCCCAAATCCAATGTCACTGATAGGGACCGTATCTTTGTCAGTTTGTTTTGGAAAGAACTGTTTTTCCTGTCAGGAACCACCTTGAAATACAGCTCTGGCTACCACCCGTAAATCGATGGGCAAACCGAAGTAGTCAACCGTAGTTTGGAGACCTATTTGAGGTGTTTTGCTAGAGAAAACCTGAAACAGTGGTTGAAAATGCTGCCGTGGGTCGAATTTTGGTTAAACACTACCTATAACCGATCTTTGGGTACCACCCCTTTTAAAGCCTTATATGGCCGAGACCCCCCAACAATTTTCAAATGGAAGAATGATGATTCAATGGTGGAGGAGGTTCTCAGCTGCGGGAAAGAGATGAGACATTGCTGAAACTCAAGTCCCATCTTGAGCGGAGCAAGCTGATAAAAAACGAAGGGATGTGGAATTCCAAGTTGGAGACAAGGTGTACCTACACATCCACCCCTACAAGCTGAAAAACCTCTCGAAAAGGCAACATGAGAAGCTAGCACCAAGGTTCTATGGGCCTTATGAAATCCTACAGTGCGTTGGGGAAGTAGCCTACAAGCTGAAACTAACCGAACATGCTAGAATTCACCCCATCTTCCATGTCTCTCAGCTCAAACGATCCCTAGCAACTCCCATGACAGTGCAGCAACTACCTAACTTCCTTTCTGAAGATTATGAGCTGCAAGTTCAACCAGAGGCAATGAGGAGAGTAAGAAATATGACAGATGGCAGCAGGCAAGTTTTGATCAAATGGAGGGGATTACCCAAGTGTGATAACACCTGGGAAGAAATGGCTATCATAGCAGCCCAATTTCCCGACTTCCACCTTGAGGACAAGGTGAATCTCTTAGTGGGAGGAAATGATTGGCTCGGCACTACATCTACCAAGGAGGCCTAGACTTACCAGAGAAAGAGGACAGCTGAGATAGGTCCAATAGTACCCAGGCCCAAGGACCAACATGGCAACAGTGGGGAGGTAGTTATCTAGGTCTGTGTGCCACGAGAGAGGGCCTGAAGAGTGACGGCTGAGGAAAGACCCAACCTATCGAACGTTGTGGAGTGTTTATGTTATTTTACTGTCAATCTTCGTTTCTTGTAAGAATACAGACAGCAGACAGCGACCATATCAGTTTTCCTCTTCCTACTCCATAGAAGAGGGTGTAGTTGGCTGCCACTTAATATAGTATCAAGTTACCAGCTCCATCAAATGTTAATATGCTACATTGTAAAATTGAAAGTCATGCGTTGTACAAAGTCTTATAAATGACTCATATGATTCATGGCTTATAAATAGTGTAGCTTGTTTAAGTTTTAACACTATATATAGATATAGATATGCAAGAAGTTTCTTGATCCAGTCAATTCAAAGAAAAAGGGTGCAATATTGGGTCAAACAATAGTCAGGCACACGATCAATCTAATGGGTAAGTCATTCTTTCAATTTCAATTTGCACCATCCATTTGCCAGAAACTCAAGGTTGACATGCGTCTAATCCATCCCCTTCGTCCTAAACCCTTGGGATTAGTTAGTATTATGTACTAAACACTCAAGCTCTCTTCAGAATTCATGTTATAAAGTAAATAAATTACTACATGCTGTCTTTCACTATGAATTCATATTTCGGTTTCCTCAATTCCGAAAAATGTATTTGAATATGCCGCTAAGCATTACAATAATCATTCAATGCCTCCTCAGTCATACATTGATGCTCAAATTTTCAATCAACTAATTGGGAATATGATAGGAACCAGAACAAATAGCAGCAAATAACACCGATTCTGATTGATAATCAAGAAACTATTCCCTCTAGGTAGAAGAAAGGAAGTTACAATCTGGAAAAATACAAGCCACACTCAATCAAAAGTAACCCAAATAACCTAGCATTTAAGAGGCTAGCACTCTCTTCACCATCCACTCATTACAAAATATGACTTGCCTCCTCCCATAGCATACCAACATACTAAATAGTGAAAACAAAATGGTCAGCACAAGACCCAAAACAACCTAGTACAGAATACAGGGCTAAACTACTATCAAAGAATGCAGGTCTGCTACTATCACAAAAAATGGTAGATTTGAAGTCAACTCCTTGACCACTAAAAAGTATCTTTTTCTTTTGCTTGCTTCTGCCGAGGTTTCCTCTAGCAGGTATTTTTAACATAATTGACTCTATCAGAATAAAAAGAGACAAAAACCAATCCAGAAACCACCTTATAAATCTGGGTAATAAATATTACAAGAATCTTCAATCAAAATATGAACTAATTGAGGAGGGGGGTAGAATGACATGTTATTCAGTATACAAGACTTCCTCTCCTTTGTGCAGAACCTTCTTGATGCTTTCAGTACAGGAGACATCCCATTAACCACAAGGAGGAAGAAGAGAATCAATGGCAGAATTTTTCTGCATCCATTTTCGGCATGAATATTATGGTTGATATATTTTGGGAGATTAATGGATGATCAATTGAACATAACCCTATCCAGATTTGTACCATCAACTGAGGAGGGGACAGAAGACACAGTAAAAGACAGCATATGGAAGGACTGAGTGGACACACATCAAAGTCTCAGACTTCTAGTGAATGGATGGTACCGATTGAAACTGAGATAATGGCTTATCCATCACATTGACTATGCAGCTAATAGCAAAATCAAGATAATCCACCGAATCATGATAATCCCTATAGTTGTAATCCCTTTGATTGCATATACTAATTACAAGGAATTTGCATAATCATTCTATAATACATCAAACTACAAGACATGTAAAGATAAACCAAAAATAGAAGAAATCATACCACAGTTAGTGGAGTCTGAGTGAATTCCTCATAATCAAATTCTTGAAAGTTCTGTTGAGTAAGTGTTGAATTCTCTCCACAAACTTCACATTGCAAGGATCTTCCCCTAATTTTTACCTGCAATCCAAATTTAAAATTAATGATTGGGACTATATATTAATCTTGTGATGCAATCAGTCATGATCATGAATCAGAAATCCAAGTGCCAAAGGTGCTTGCTTCTCTCCTCGAAAAAGGTGCAGCCAGACATGCTATGAAAGGTGCTAGACTGTTTAGTTTGACACTAAGGCAAGTGCCTCTAACAACATTGAAAGGAATGGCTGAGTCCAATGGTATGTAATTAGAAAGTTTTATATTTTAAGACATTATATAAGATAGGAAAGTTTTCTAGCAAAAAGGTAAAAAGAAGAGAGAGTTTTACATATAAAAAGATCGTACAAGTAATCATTTTCTTTGGATTTTGTACGCAGATATACAGAAACAAAGAGGGACCACCATTAATAACAAGTACACAACCAGATGCAAAGGACGGACTAGCATGTTAAAGTTCTCTATAACTCCCATTCAAGCCTTTAGGCTTGACTAATCCCATTCTTCAGCTCTCATATTCTTCTCCTTGGCTCTTTCAAAACTCTTATTTTAGCACTGTCCCTTCAGTCTATAATCTCTAATCTATAATTCATTCTAAATATGAAGTACAGTTTCCTTTTCTAAAGTTCAAACTTCATACTGATTTCTCTCTTTCAGCATTAAAGCTGTTATATTTCGAAGTTTTAAATGTTATCTCAAAAAATGTTTAGTTACATAACAGCTATCAAAGTTCTAACCAAGTATAGCAAGACTAACATCCAAATCTATTAATATATAACTTCAACTGCATAAAACAGCAGCCTATCAAAGTTTTGTCCTAGTAAGGGACATTAATTTTTATCCAATAAATATATAATTCTGATTATGCAACAGCATATAAAAGTTTTATCCAAGTTTATCAATGTAAACATTTATTCAAGTCTGTTGAGAATAAGTTTTGATATTGTACTTATAGTATAAGATTGTATATATGATTAGGGTTGACTAAGACTATGAGTAGGAAAATAGGATAATATTTATTCATCATTAATTCCTTGTCTTGTACTTTTACATTCTAGCAAATGTTACATTCTTCCCACTTAGTTCCAAGTGTTAAGCAAATTCAAAATATATAACAATCTACGTAATGAACTAACAAAAAGCCCCTCATTCTTCGTTTTCTGTTGCAGTTTGTCAAACACTTAAGCAGCACTGCAGACAGCATCCAAAGTAGGCAGATACAATAAAAATCAAAGAACAGGAAGAAATATCTATCAAAGAAGGATAATTTTTAAAGTGGCTTTGGACCCCAATGCTACAACTCGCATATTTTATAGCAAAATAACAAAAGGAAGCTTCATAAAGCCCAGTTACACAAAGTTGGGGGTCACAAGGATGCTGCAAAAGTGTCCTGACCAAGAGGAAAAACTAGAAAGAAAATATGGAAGGGAAAAAATGACGCAACAGCCTATTGCAAACATTCAAATATGGATGTTGACATAAATTCAAATGAATGGGAGGTAAGGAGGAGCAGCCTGGGTAAAAAGGAAAAAGTGTAATGCCATCACCAAAAGGGTCTAATGGACCATTTTATGAAGCTGAAACAAGTTTGTCAAATTAAGAGTGAGAGCAATGATCAATTGATAAAGAGCCATGGTATACCAATACATTTATGGTTTTTCCTAACAAACTTGCATTCCATTAGATGTTGCTTGCATAGACGTTATTAAATGTATGACTGAAGCTATTGGACAACATGATCCAAATTTCATGCCCTCCTAGTTACCACAAGTTGAGTGACAATTTTATGTAAGTTGAATGATCGAATGACATGATTAAAAACTACAATGACTTGAGAAAAGGCAAAAGTTGTTCTATTATCATACTAGCTGAAGAAATAGAAGTTTGATAAACTTCAGGTGAGGCCCGTCAGCAGCACAATGTGAAATCCACTTGAAAGGTCATTTTTGTGTATGCCAATATAGGAAGCTGATCGTAGTTATTAGCTTCTTGAAACCGAGGAAGAAAGAGAAATATGTTTCTAAACCACATGATTTAAAAGCCTTCAATAGATCCAAGGAAAGGGTTGGAAAAATTTTAGTCTTCAGCGGTGCCCTCTAATCCCAACAGATTGAACTAGACATATTGTTTTTTGGGAAAACAGAAGTCAGCATTAATCAGACAAGTGAACTCAAAGGTCAAGAATGAAAGCCCATATGCTAATTATCCAAATCCTAAAGCAATGTATTTTTACACTGCTAAAATTGAAACTGAAGCATTTCGTTAATGAAAAGTTAGAAGCTGGTATACTAAGCTTAAAAGTGTTATCACCAAGACATAATTTTATACAAAAGTTGGTATACTTCATAAAGAAACTCAGCCTTAAGTTGTTGATATCCTCACTAAGACATACCTCAAGTGAAGCATTAAAGTCATGCCAACAGGCTGGGAGTGTTAGATATTTATTCCACAACTTAAGAGGTGGTGTCAGAGAATAAATGCCTAAAGGCATTATTTTCATTAAAATCAAGAAATTAAGCTAAAATTCAAGTGCAGTAAAGAGCCAGCTGCTGTCACAAAAAAAAAAAAAAAAAAAAAAACAGAGAGAACCAACTGCTCTTCTTCCCTCAAGCCAACTTTCAAAATAGTTTTGTTTCCTTTTATGCACAAAACTACCCTGCTCCTTTTATATTTTACAGATTTTAGGGGATAGTCAACTAATAAATTCCTAGATTTCCAACCCAATGTTTTGGATACGATATCAGATTATTTTCTTTCATTTCTCTGGTTACCTAAACATGGGATTTTAGTGGCAAAATATGGGGCCATGGTCCCATATGCTTGTTGCTCACTTCTTCACATTTAATGTCAGAGAAAAATCCTTCTCCCAGAAGAATTTCAAAATTGAGGCTCAACATGTATGCACAATTATAAAGCTACTGTAGCTGGGGTGTGGAGTTGTAAGCATACAATACGAATCCGTCCAGACAAAGCATCAAAGAGAAGCATCCTTCCAGAAAGTGATTCGCCAACAACACTAGCAATCTTGATGGCCTCTAAAGCTTGAAGACAGCCAATAACACCAGGAACTGAAAACATGTAAACAAACTAAAATGTCAAGAAACCAGAAGGAGCAGGAAAAGTTTAAGGTGCAACCTAGAAAGAATGCAACTTGTATGAATAAGACAAATGTCAAAAAAACAAGAAAAATTTAATAGAGGGGAAAACTGAAAAAGATAAATGTGTGATGTCTTTAATTTGGGTTCATCGATATATACACAAATTTTTATTAGAAAGGAGATGAAAATTCCCCACCTATTATTGTTTAACATTTCAATCCTACCAAAAAGCACATTCTAATAGAATACCGATTATCATGGGGATAATGGGTGATTTGGGAAGTTGGAGAGTTTTTAGGAATAGATGCCATTTTGAGTTATTTTATATATTTTTCAATTTATTATTATTTAGGTTATTTAGGTGTCAGTTTTATTTTAAATGAGTCTAGTAGCTGAATAAGTGGGCATTATGATGGTTAGAGGTCCACTAACGTCTATTTCCATCAGTGGCAAGATATTAGGGATATTTTCCTAGTTTTCATATTTATTTAATTGTATTCCAAGTTCCAACAACTACATTAGATCTTTTGATTAACAATTTATCCGAAGATATGGTCTATGATAGAGTACAATGGTGTCGTATGATCCATGTAGCCAACCCCATCTAGTGGGACAAGACTTTGTTGTTGTTGTAGTATTCCAACAACTATAAACATGCTAGCTGGCTTTATGGCTAGGATAGGAGAGAAAACAGGATATCCATTTTATTCAATTGGAGATTTTCCTTTTGTAGAGTGTGGAGATTAGTGAGCTTCTTTTTGCTTGTTTTTAACAGAAATATGTCCTTGTCTTCTAAAAATTATCCAAGCGAGATTCTAGCTTGAGTGTTTTTAGGAGATTATCCCTATTTCTATTATATTCCTTTATCTTTCAAATTTAGACTCTACCACATTCCCAATAACAAATTTAGAATGGAAATTTTCTAAAGACTATGCTGCTTTATCCCATCATTCTTGGACTCCCTTTATTACTTGATACTCAGAAGTAACGATAATTCTATGTTTGTGGTAATTTTTCTTTTGCAAGAGCAAGAAATCAGACAATATTTTCTGCTACTTAACATAATATGACAATGATCTAATAATGGACACCAGTACACAGATGAAAAATATATATCTTTATTTGACACAATTCATGCTAGAGAAGATAACTGGAAGATTGGTAGTGTGAAACTAAAACCATATTGGTGAAAAAAAAAACACTAGTATTTTTACCTACACCGAGAACTCCACTATCAGCACATCTTTGACAAGCTGTTGTAGGTGGCGGGGTTGGAAATAGACATCGATAGCATGGACCACCCTTGTAATTGTAGACAGTGAGCTGCAGGGGAAAAAAAAACAATTTACAAAATGACACTTCAAATTAAAACAGAAAAGAACTGCTTATTCCAGAGGAAATTCTTTTGAAAGAACACAGAATTTAGAGGCTGGAAAATTATTTTGGTGTGGAGGGTACCTGGCCTTCCAAGCCTAGTGCAGCACCTGATACAAGAGGCTGCATTCGTACAAATAAAGGCCATCAATAGATGAACACTGCAATTACAATTGTCTGAAGAATTTTCCTACAAGTCACATAACAAGCATATATGCACAAGGGAGAAAAAGGAACAGCAAACAATTTTATGACGTGTTTTATTTTCACAAACAAAATCAATTCTCTAAATTTATCAATGGGCAAAAAATCATCAACCTCAAATCCTGATTATTTTTCATGCAAGCTAAGACTGATTTGCATCAGAATCGTAGTAGAAAGTGCAGAATCTTTTCTTTCAAATTGAGATATCACCCATGTAACAGAAGACTACTGGGTTACAAAGTCCATTCATGGAGGAACAAAAGGTTAAAGGAACAAGAATCTGACTTTAATTGGTCACAATTTGCTCATAGACCAAAGAAGCAACATTTACCTTTCCCAAAATTACACAGCAATCACTGATCATGTAGCGGCTTGGAGCATTATCTGTTGCATCTATTATTATGTCATATCTTAAAAATGATCAAGGTCATGGAAAATGCCCAAATTTTCACATCATAATGGAAGAAATATTTTTCTTTCCAATTTTTTTGCAATTCAAAGAAGAGACAATTATAAGAACTAAGTTTTTAATTATCAAAAAGTAAAAGGAAAAAGGTAAGCATGAACAAGGACGGAAACCAGGCAGTCCAACAGATAAAAGAACATGAGATTCTTCTTTATAGGAAGGATACTGGTTCAGAATTGGCAAAGCATTGGAAGCCCGCAAAGCTTCTTTGTGTTCCACAATTTGAATGGTGGAGTTGATCCTGATAAGCAGAGCATGTTATTTCCACTCTCAGCACAAAAATTCTTAGAGACTACTAAAACGAATGTCATATAATTAAATTTCAACTTGAAATTTGATGTGATAAATTTAATGTGTGAAAGATGAACATACCTGCGACAAGCAACAGCAGCAGATTTCACTTTTGGCTGACCAACATATGCTTCGGTGTGAATTACCTGAAATTAAAATATTTTAGCTAAAAAGATATATTAAGGAAATTTCAAGAACTAAAAGCACAAGCATGAACACATAAAGAGGCACATAAAAAAGTAAAAAAAAAAAAAAAGTCAAGTAAATTCTGTCAATTTGTAATTGTTGAAGTTAGGATTGGGCCTTGAGCCCATCGAGCCTTCTTGACATTAGCATTCAGCTTTTATTGTAATTGCCTATTATCATGCATGTATTATAGCAGCTAGCTGTTACAGGATCAGCTCCTATTATTCCATGTAATAATGGGCGTAATTCTAGGGATCACATAACCTGGAATTAGTTTTATAAATCAGTTTTTCCCATGTGAATAAAATACGCTTTCCAAAATACAAAACTGTCCATGGTATCAGAGCATCCTTCACGTTCGAACATGTCAGTCTAGCCGGCCACGATGATTCGATTCGGCTTGGGTCTGGACGACGATGGACGACACGACCCAGAAGAAATGGACGACGCAGATGAAGACGCGACAATGAAGAAAGACGTGACCCTTATCGTGACTCTGACGAAGCACGCCGACGCGAGGGACGACGTGATCACTTCAGCTCGGTGAATAATGTTTCAGGCCCGTCGATGAACCAGAGCGTGGGTCTCCAGGGGTCGACTGATGCTGGAAGCTCCTCTATTACTATCCATTGGCTAAACGGTCAGAATTATCTACAGTGGGCAACGAGTGTGCGTCTCTTCATCACTGGGAAAGGTAAGTTTGGATATCTCAATGGTGCTACAACGAAACCAGCAGAGGCAAACCCAAAGTACTGTGCGTGGGAAGCAGAGGACTCAATGGTGCAATCCTGGCTGGTGAACTCGATGATCACTGAAATCAGCGCCAGCTTTACTCTGTTTAAGTCAGCTTGGGAAGTTTGGGAAGCAGCACGTGACATGTTTGCTTCACTCAAGAACCGAGCAGCCATTCTGAAATTGAGGCACGGCTGGGACAGCTTAAACAAGGTACACTTACTGTAACTGAGTACTGGACTAAATTAGTAACCCTTTGGCAGCAACTAGATGAATATGAGGTCCTAGAATGGACCTGTACTACAGATGCGCGGTTGTATAATCAGATTAGGGAAGAGAAACGGATTTATAAGTTTCTCCTTGGCTTACAACCTTCCTATGATGAGGTAAGGGGCAGGATTATGAGTCAAGAAAAATTGCCCAACCTGAGGGAAGTGTTCTTCAGAGCTAAGGCAGAAAAAAGCAGGAAACACCTCTCTGTTCCTAAGCCTCAGCCTCAGGAAAGTGAAACACAAGCTTTTGCATTAAGAGGCCACTATTCTGGTGATGGCAGAGTAAAAAAGAAATGGTGTGACCACTGTCAAAAGCCTGGGCACACTCAAGAAGCTTGCTAGAAATTACATGGCAAGCCACTGAACTACAAAGGGAGAATGAAATCTGAAATAAAAGTCAATGCCACAACTTCAAAATCCAAAACTGAAACTGAAGGGAGGCTAAATCGAGAAGAGCTGGAATTTTTAAAGAGATTGTTAGCTAAATACGACACTAAAGAGGAGTTAGCAGCTACCGGGAACGTTGCTTACACAGATAACACTGTTCTAGCCCTTGAAGCTAGTGTTCACAATGATCACATGTGGATTGTAGACTCTGGGGCCACTGACCATATGACTGGTAATACTAAACTTCTCTATAATATTAATAAGTGTGACAAACTCATGTTTATAAGGGTTGCCAATGGAAGGTATGTGAAAGTCCATGGGATAGGAGAAGCATGTTTTTTCGGCAATACAATTTTCACAAATGTATTGTATGCACCGGATTTACAATGCAATTTGATCTCTGTTGGTAAAGCTACTAAATATAGTTGCTGCGACATTAACTTTTCTACCTCTAAATGAGTATTTCTGGACTTGGAGTTGGGCATGATGACTGGCGTGGCTAAGTTTCTAGAGGGACTTCATTGTGTAGAGCACCAACCAGCAGCAAATATCTCAAGTTTGACAGCAGATTCGCATCCACAATTCACAAATAAAGATGTTCTATTATGGCACTATAGGTTAGGACATACTAGTTTCAAGTATATGTCCAGATTGTTTCCTAATTCTATGAATAAAAGTGCATCTTTTTCTCCTTATGAAATCTGCAAATTGTCCAAAAATGTGAGAAACAACTACAAATCACATCCTCACATGTCTTCCCATCCTTTCTCCCTTGTACACAGTGATATATGGGGACCTGCACGTATTCCCACACTCTCACTCTAAATGGTTCGTTACCCTAATTTACGACCACACACACTTTACCTGGGTGTATCTTATGAAGGACAAATCTGACTTTAATGCCATTTTCAAAGCCTTCCACAAAATGTTCAAACTCGATTCAATGTATCAATCGAAGTCCTTCGAAGTGATAATGGGAGGGAGTACATGAGTTCAGATCTTTAAAATTACCTCCAGCATCATGGGATTATCCATCAAACTAGCTGTGTCAACACTCAACAAAATGGAACGGCTGAAAGGAAAAACCAACATATCCTCCAAGTAACTAGAGCTATAATGCTTGCAAACAACGTTCCTAAATTCTATTGGGGGAAAGCCACCTTACAGCCATCCACCTCATTAATCGCCTTCCTTCCGCCACACTTCAGTTCAAAACCCCTCTACAAATTCTTTCCCAGACGTATCCTCACTCTCATATCCTCACCCACATCCCTGAACATGTCTTTGGGTGTATAGCCTATGTCCACAATGATACTGGAAGGAAGTTGGATCCTCGAGGCCTTAAGTGTATTTTTCTAGGATACCCATCCAATCAATTTGGCTATAAATGTTACTCTCCCACTCTGAAACGGTCCTTTGTCACCATGGATGTCACCTTTGATATTTCAACCCTATTACTCCAAACCACCCATTCAAGGGGAGAGCGAGGAAGAATGGGTGTTTCCTGATAAATTCACTTCACCTTCACAAGATCTTATCCCTCTCACAGTGTCATCCAGACCCACTATACCTCTAACAGATGACCCGACACCTCCAATAAACACACCTTTGACCGAGCACCCCACTCCACTAAATCTGGACAGATCAAAAATAGAGTCTGAGGAGGATAGAGAATGTGAAGATGAGGAGGCAAACATTATTGAATCTAAACCTATTGCAGACCCGATGAATGAAGGACCCTCTAGAACTGAACCACCCCATGAAGCAATCACAACTCCAAGCACTGATGAACTTGTATGGCCTCTTGCCCTGCGAAAGGGGGTAAGATCATGTACTCAACACCCAATTAGCAAATTTGTTACTTATGAAAGATTGTCACCCTTTATACGAAGCTTTGTTACTTGTTTGGCAGATGAACAATTGCCTAACAATTTCCCAGAGGCTATCAAAGATACACACTGGAAAGGAGCCATTACAGAAGAATTGAAGGCTCTTAGCAAAAACCAGACTTGGAAAATCACCCAACTACCAACTTGTAAGAAGACTGTGGGTTGCAAATGGGTGTTCACTAAGAAGTATAATCCTAATGGGACAATCAACAAGTACAAGGCTCGGTTGGTAGCTAAAGGGTACTCGCAGACCTATGGAATTGACTATCAGGAGACCTTTGCTCCAGTAGCCAAACTCAATACTATTAGAATACTTTTGTCCCTAGCAGCAAACATGGATTGGCCACTACATTAACTAGATGTGAAGAATGCATTCTTGAATGGAGATCTAGAGGAGGAGGTATATATGGAGGTCCCAGAAGGACTAACTGAGCATAATACTCCTGGTGTGGCATGTAGGCTCTATAAATCACTGTATGTTATGAAGCAATCACCACGAGCGTGGTTCGAAAAATTCACTAGAGCTGTTAAGAAGGTGGGTTTCTCCCAGAGTCAGGCAGATCACACATTGTTCATAAAGCACTCCATTGGCAAAGTCGATGTACTTTTTGTATATGTAGATGATATAATTCTAATAGGGGACGATGTGAATGAAATAACCGAGCTAAAAAGGTCTCTAGAAAGGGAATTTGAAGTAAAGGACCTAGGAGGCCTTAGATACTTCCTAGGAATGGAAGTGGCACGATCTCGTCATGGAATCGTAGTCTCTCAGCAGAAATATACATTGGATTTGCTAAAGGAAACAGGGATGCTGGGAGCCAGACCAGCAGATACACCAATGGAATCAGGCATGAAGCTTGATAGAAGTGGAAGAGAGGAAGAGACAACAGAGACAGAGGAACAGAAGACAGTACCAGTAGATGCTGAAAGATACAAAAAACAGTAGGAAAGCTCCTATATTTATCTCACACACGCCCAGACATAAGCTTCACAGTTGGCATGGTGAGTCGATTTACTAACGAACCTATGGAGGAGCATATGGATGTAGTCTACAGAATCCTACGGTATCTTAAGATGACACCAGGGCGTGGATTATACTTTGCAAAAGGAACCTCTCGAGAAGTAATAATATATACAGATGAGTACCATGCAGGGTTCTTGCCAGACAGAAGATCAGCCTCAGGGTACTGTACCTCAGTGTGGGGAAATATTGTGACATGGAGAAGCAAGAAACAATCCGTGGTGTCAAGAAGCAATGCTGAAGCAGAACTACGTGCACTAGCGCATGGTGTTTGTGAGGGAATGTGGATAATCAGGGTGCTAAAAGAGCTAGGATATGCACTAAATACTCCAATAAGACTGAGAAGTGATAGCAACTCAGCTATTGCTATGGTTAGAAACCCCATTCATCATGAGAGGACAAAACATGTTGACCTGGACAAGCACTTCATCAAAGAAAAGGAGGAGGAAGGAATTATTGAGATAACTCATATACCATCAAGACAACAAGTAGGTGATCTTTTCACCAAGGCTCTAGCAAGACCCCAATTTGAAGAATTAAGAGGCAAGCTGGGAATGAAAGACATTTATTCGCAAGCTTGAGGGAAAGTGTTGAAGTTAGGATTGGACCTTGGGCCCAACAAGCCTTCTTGACATTAGTATTCAGCTTTTATTGTAATTGCCTATTATCATGCATGTATTATAGCAGCTAGCTGTTACAGGAGCAGCTCCTATTATTCCGTGTAATAATGGGCTTAATTCTAGGGATCACATTGTAACCTAGAATTAGGTCTATAAATCAGTTTTTCCAATATGAATAAAATACACTTTCCAGAATACAAAACTATTCAGTGATTAGTGTGGTTCTTCAAAAAAATAAATCAATAATAAAAAGTGTACCTGCCTGTGCATATTATTCAGCTCAACCAGGTCATGGTCAACAATACCCAAGCGACCTGAAGAAATTGTTCAAAAGTAAGATCCTTGGATGGTAAAGAATATTGTAAAAGGCATTAATGCATTATTATCATATGACAGCTTCTTACCGACCCCAGAAGCCGCAAGGTATAACAATGCAGGAGAACCCAAACCCCCAGCTCCCACAACTAAAATTGATGACTTCAAGAGATTCGCCTGCCCTGAATGGGTATAGATAAGTCATACTCCAAAGTCTAAATCAGTAATCTACAGAGTGGAGTCAGAAGCTGTCCCCTACCGGAACAAATATTATTTAATTTTCACTTTCCAAATCACATAAGTAATTTAGACTATTATTTACAAATGAAAACAGGTAATTAAGTGTCCAAAATCAATATAAAGAGCTATTAGCCTTACTTTTGTGTTGAAATTTAAGCTGGTAAGATTTAAATTTAAGTCTAGCCATTCATAGCTCAGCCTAATTAATTGTATTAAAGAATCCCCATCCTGCTCACATTATGTGTACTTATGAGCTTGTTATTAAAAGGGGGAAAAGTATACTTATAAGCAAAGGCAGCAATGAAAATGCAGATTAAACTGAAATAATTTAATATGGTGATGTCTTCACTTGTATATTAACTCGTTAGAGTAGTTTCTCCTTTTGTCTAAGAAGAACACGTAACCTGGATACCAACCTCTTTAAGAAACAGGTTTGATCCAACTAAGTAAAACCGTTCAACTGTTGCTACATATTCTACTTTAACTATACCTTCAAACTCCATGTAACCTTATAATTTCCTTTTCGGAATCCGGAATCAATTTCATCTAATTTAAATTGGATAAACGTATACGAAGGTCTTAACAGAGCGAATATTGCATCGAGAGATTTATAATCCAAAAGCATAAAGTATTGAAGAGGAGAAAAAACTTACCTTCGACACCGAAAGAAGGAAGCAACAGCTGGCGGCTGTATCTGTAAATCATATCAGGAGACAACCCGTTCGCGGAGTTCGAATTGAGAACGGAAGTAGGAGAGCACGAGTCACAGTTCGATACCTCATTGCGGAGATTAATTTCGCGGAGCTGCGCCTCAAGTACGGAAATTCTTTGCTCTATAACACTCTTTGTATCCCTCAATGACTCAAGTTCAGCAAGAATCCGAGATGCATCGGTATCCGCAGCCATGGACTCCATTGACGAGCGCGAGGGTACGGTGAGGTCGAGTTCAAGAAAGAGCAGGAGGCCAGAGGCTGCGAGCGGGGGGCGGGTTTGGTAAAAATCATGTTTTTTTTTTGGAAAAAAAATTATAGATGCGGCAATGGTCAATTGTGTTAAAACGAAGGGGAAATTAATAAAAAGATTTTAATCCCTTAAAATGGAAATTCATATCTCCCCGTAGTCCTTATGAATCATATATTTCTATAGTATCTCCTATAATTATAAAATTGATTTATTTTAATATTGTTAAGTTATCTCTATAGAAGATTCATAGCAATAAAGTTCTTTTTTCTTACTCCTTGATTCTAATCTCTTCCTTTTATCTTTTTCCCTTAATTTCATAACCCGGTATTAGCATCAATATCTATCTAGGGGTCAAATTCATAATCCACCCTACCTTCTTTACTTGATTTGATGTTGTTATTTATGTTTTTCTATACATTATATTGAAATAGATTGCATTATTCTTAATTTATAAATAGTATATATGATTTATTATACATTTTTTATTGATAAAAATACTTGAAGTTCAACACACTAGAGAAAGGAAAAACTAAATGCATTTTCTAGATACAAGAATTTGTATATATGCGTGCCTCTACAGAAAAAAAAACTTCCCTGTGGTGGGGAAATTAAAGATTTCCAAACTCGATTGGCATATAGGCAATCCCTTCTAGCATATAGAATATTTTCAGATGCTATATGGCAGAGCTCACACACTCCATTTCCACCATCCCATTTGCTAGAAACTTGCTTGATGAGTAGCTTCCCATGCAATAGTAAACATATAAACACTTGAACTCTTTCAGTAGTCCTTAGTTTCCAAATTATTGCCCAATATGATGCCCCAATAGCTATGTTATGTACTAGTAGTTGTAAAATCGAACTCTTGTGTACTTAGAATAATCCATGTACCTCTAGCATAGGCCTCCTGCTCCCCTAACCAGCAATTAGGAGGCTGTTTCCGGTTGCTTGGAATCATAGAAGCTCTAGCGATCTCTCTCTTAGTTTCTCTCTCTCTCAAACTAAATAATTTTTTTGAGCTCAAAGCCAATTTTAGCTTAATGCATTATTATCATATGATAGCTTCTTATCAAACCCCAAAAGCTGCAAGATATAACAATGCAGGAAAACCCAAACCTCCAGCTCCCACAACTAAAATTGATTACTTCAAGAGATTTGCCTACCTTGAATGGGCAAATATAAGCCATACTCCAAAGTTTAAATCAGTAATCTATATAGTGGAGTCTGTAATCCCTTTAGTTTTATCCCATTAACATATCCAGTGGAAGCATTTAGAATTAGTTTAGTTCGCCAAGCGTCAGCCACAACGGAGGTTTTATCCCTGAATGACCAATGCGATGATCGTCTTTATGGATTATATGAATTAAATCTTTTGGCTATATCTAGATCAGCTTGTTATGATGTTCATTGACGATATCTTAATATACTCTAATAATGAGGAGAAGGAACATAGAGAGCATCTACATATTGCCCTGCGTGTCTGGAGGGATCACTAGTTGTATGCTAAATTAAGCAAATGAGAGTTTTGACTCAAGGAAGTCAAGCTCCTAGGCCAAGTGGTATCTGCCAAGGGGTGGTTGCTAATCCTTGCAAGGTGGATGTGGTGCTAAAATAAAAACGCCAAAGTCAGCCTCTGAGGTGAGAAGCTTTGTTGGTTTAGCTGGTTATTATCAAATATTCATTCAGGGATTCTTCGAAATAGCTATGCCATTGACCAAGTTGACCAAGAAAGATCAACTTTTCCTATGGACTACTATGTGTGAGGTAGCTTTTCAAGAGTTGAAGACCTATTTAACTTCAGCTCTAGTGCTCACAATTTCAAATCCCAATCTTCTCTATATGGTGTATATTGATGCATCCTTGAAGGATTTGGGTTATGTTTTGATGCAAAAAGGGTAAGGTTGTGGCTTATGCATCACATCAATTGAGACCCCACGAGGAGAACTATCCGATGCATGATTTTGAATTGGCAGCAGTTGCTTTTGCCTTGAAGATATGGAGACATTACCTTTACGGCTCGTAATTTGAGGTGTTTAATGATCATAAGAGCTTGAATTATTTAATGGATCAGAAGGAGTTGAACAATAGACAACGTTAATGGGTAGAGCATATGAAAGATTATGATTTTGAGCTTAAATACCATTCTGGCAAAGCCAATGTGATAGCATATGCTCTAAGTACAAAGACAGTTCATGTCTTTCATGAGTTTGAATAAGCATCATACCTTGGAAGATTTTAACTTCTATGAAAACCTTCAAGCACCATAAATGGAGGATACCCACTTATTTTGCATTAGAGAAATGCTTGAGAATGGAGTTGTACTAGATTATGACATTGCAAATGAGGGGATCCTGAGGTTTAAAAAGAGAATATGTGTTCCCAATTATGGAGAGATTAAGAACACAATTTGGAAGAGACCCATCGCAATTGATATGACATATATCCGGGGATCACCAAGATGTACAGTGACCTAAAACTAGATTATTGGCCGCTAGGTTATTACAAGTGCTTGACTTGTCGAAAAGTTAAGATCGAACACCATAGGCCGCCAGGTTATTGTACAGTTTATAAGTTCCCCAATGGAAGTGGGACACATATCCATGGATTTTGTCAAGGGTTACCTCCAACTTGACTAAGCATGATACGATTTGGGTGATTGGGGATTGATTGACCAAGTCTGCTCATTTTCTACCTGCCAGAGTGGATGAATCTTTGAATGTTTTGGCTAAAATGTATATAAATGAGATTGTCAGGCTGTAGGGGTGCCTGTGAGCATCATGTCAAACTGTGACCCAAGATTCATGTCCAATTTTTGGAGGTCATTACAGGAGGCCATGGGAACCAAGTTGAAGTATATCACTATTGAAGATTGTGCCCTAGAGGCCAATCATTGTACCTCTGAGATTATTTTATATTAATAAATTTTCTTCATTTAATTATCATAGTTTTGCATGTTTATTATGATAATTGTATCCATAGACGAATTATGAATATTATCTTAAATATCCCTGGTTGGTTATCTATGAGGGAGCATAGATAAAGTAAGACCAATATGACTTTGAGGAGGTATGTGTTAGTGTAGGATTTGACCAATAGGGGGTGTGAATTGGTCACTTTTAAAAATTAAAATGTAAATGACAAAAATCAAAATGAAGTCACCAAGAGAGCAGAGGAATAATGGACACAGCGATTTATCCTGGTTTGGTTCTCTATGACCTACGTCCAGTCCTCAAAGCTCCTCTGAGATTTGCAATCCACTAACAGCAATGAACCAGGCTTCACAAGCCTTTATAATCAAGGAGTCACACTCCCCCTCACTATTCGCAAGATAACAAAGACCTTTACTCTCTATTTTTCAACAAACCCACAGCCCAAAAAACTCAAGGCCCCGACCTTGAGTTTCTCAATGAATATAAGAAAGAATCACAAGTTTAAAATCTCAAAAGAGTATATGTGCTAATCACTGAAGCTCACAGAGTGTTTTTGAATGTTACAGAAGACAGAAGATAGAAAGTGTATAAATAATAGTGATATTAATCGTCATCTCTTTCCGTCTTCAATGATTCTCTATTTATAATTGAAATCTTGCAATTTGTCCATTAGATAATGCCAAATGTCCATTACTCAGATTGAGTAGCCGTTGTGTCTGGTTGGTGTGTGCATTGAATGCTGTAATAAATGCATTCGTTTGACGTCGGCAGAGTCTAAGAAGCTTCTGATTACTTCTCGTTTGTCGGAGAACTTCAGCAGACAAGCCTTTTTCCTGTTTCATAGGTTAGTAACCGTGCATTTATGGTGGCAGGTAAGTTTTTAAAAACTTTGACAGGAATAAGAAAGGATTTGGTAAAAGTGAGGCTCAGTGTCAGAAGCTGCTGTCAGATAAAGTTAGGACTCAAGTTCTATCTCATGGGATTACAACAATCTGAAATGTTATGTGATAAAACTTCAAGTTTTCAAAGTGCCTGACTCGAGTTAAGAAAACTTTAATTTGGAAACTCGAGTTTATAATGAAAGTTTCATAATGTAGTTTTAAAACTTTTATTTGGAAACTTGAGTTTTGGAATGCAAGTTATGTAACCATGTTGTGAAACTTGAGTTTTGAAAAGTGAGTAACTCGAGTTGTTGAAACTCTAATGCTATAACTTGAGTTTATGTTGGAAGTTTTTGTAAACCAGTTCTGGAACTCAAGTTTTAACAAAACAAAATCTTCCTTAGTAGTTCAAGGGCACGAAACTCAAGTTCTACATACCTGGAACTCGAGTTGTTACAACTTGAAGTTGGAAACTCGAGTTATCCTTGAAAGTTTTGGGAAACTCGAGTTCTTCAAGATTGCAACTTGAGTTCTAGCTCATAAGGTTCCTAGAAAACAGGTTTTTAAGCATGCAACTCGAGTTCAAAAAGGGGTGTAACTCGAGTCATCACAATTTGAAGCTGGAAACTTGAGTTCTCCTTGAATGTTTTGGGAAACTCGAGTTCTGCAAATCACTAACTCGAGTTCTACCATATGCAATTCCTTAGCCCAAAGATTTTAGGCATTAAACTTGGTTTTAAGAACATCAAACTCGAGTCTTTGAACCATAAAACTCATTTTCAAAATTTCAAAAACTATTTCCAAATCTTGCTATGTAATCTTTGAATTAAAACTTTGTTATCATCAAAACAAGGTATCAACATTCTCCCCATTTTTAATGATGACAAAACCTTAATTCTAAAATTTTGAAAAGTTAAGAGGCATCATCATAAGATCATAATCATAATTCATAATCCATAAAGTCATAAGCATCATAAGTTATTTGTGAGAATAATCCACAAAATAATAAACCATAAAATCATAATCCATAACAAGCCAAATGAAAAAGAAACAAAAGTCTCTAAACTCAGAATACTTCTCCCCCTTTTTGTCATCACTTAAAGAGGGTGAGAGGGAGATGAAGGTGGAAGGTCAAGAGAGGTGAATGGATAAGGAACAGAGGTCTCGGGTGGAGGTGCCTGAACAGGATCCAAAGGCTGAGCAAAAGTAGAAAAGTCAATATGGGCAAACAATCGCTCAGAAGATGAAGGCTCAGACCCCGGTGGAGGTGCTGACTGAGGTATCTGGCTTCCTCTGATATAATGCTCAAGAGACCCAACTCTACTATCCAAGCCCTGAACTGAATGAGACAGAGATGCCAACTCACTTGATACAGAAACTTGGAATGAGTCAAAAGACTGAACCAAGGTTGCAATAGTTGCATCTAATGATGATTGAAACATAGACTGAACATGGCTCTGAGTCTCAGCATAAAAAGCAGTGGTAAACTCTTCTCCCATTCTCTTGAATTCATTCTACATAAAGGTCTACAAGGCTGCCTGAGAGAATGAAGGAACAAAGTGTGCAGCAAATGACTGGGCCTCATCCTGGCCTCGAGGGGTAGCAGAGGTGGTCCTTCTCTTCCTCCTAGGAGTAGCTTCTAGCTCAGAAGAGATAATTGTGATCTTCATCCGATGAAAGTGCGTGGCTATAAACTGCTGAGGAGTTAATGGTATCTGATCAGGAAGAAGATACCAAAAGTGATGAAGGTCCAAGATTCGGGAGACTAAGCTAGGATAAGGTAAAGTCATCTTTTTCGATTTCGATAGTACCATCTTCTGCATCTCAAGGAATACCATCTGTCCAATGTTTCTTTTCTCCTTCTTCATAATGGAACCAAGAATCTGATAGTCCATTAGAGAGAGATGGGTGTAATTCTTTCCTTTATTTACCATGCAGTGAGAATAAACGTAATGGATGGTCCTCTGCAATGGTTGCATAGAAGATGGGTCAAAATGCAAGCAATATTCTTCCTGAAACTCTTCACCTGGCCTTAATGCCTCAAATATCTCCGTATTTCCAAAGTCCTTTAGTGCCTTATCATAACCTCCCGTACCCAGATAAACATTCAACAACTCAGTAGAAATATTAATCCGACTACCCCGTATGACCGTCTGCAGCCCATATTCTATAACTTTCTTCTTATTTCCAACAACGTTCTTTCAACCATATTATTATAGAAGACTCCAACCATGTCCTACCAAACCACTTATATGATCAAAATCCACATAAACAGTAGGGCACAATCTCTATCTTTAAACTTGAAAGGGGAATTAATCATTACCGTACCAACATTGTAGCCCTGAGGAGCGTCTAGAATCTCCGGTTGAGACTTCTTTCCCTTTTTGGATCCCTTTTTTCGAGATGATGCCCCGTGAGTGGGAGAGATGCTTTCGGTCTCAGAATCAGAATGATATCAGTAGGAGTGGGCTCTGGCTGAGATGAAGAAGCAACCATGGGTGCTTTGTCCTTATCTTTCTTACTCAGAATGGATTTTGGAAGCCATGTTCTTGGTCTCATAACCAGAGGAGTCTCTGTTTCTTCCTCGGAAGGTTCGATAATACATACATGCTTGGAAGGAGTTTGAGACCTTGATTAGGATTCAGAGGGGGCTTTGGAAGTTGATTTTGATGACTTTCTGGCAGTAACTTTGGTGCGTGCCATTGAAAAATTGGATCAAAGAACACGAAAATGGAATTTTTGGCCGAAAAGAGAGTAACAACTTTGAATGGTTTAGAGAGGTGATTGGGTAATGAAAATGAGTTAATAATGGTGGAATGTAGTGGGGTTTTTACGGGTTTGATGTGAATGAAAGGATACGATTGTTTCGAGCAGTTGTAACGGTTGAAAATGAAACGGATTTGAGAGAACTCAAGTTAGGAAAATAGAGGTTAAGGTTCGAGTTATGGTAGAAAAGGGGAATTATAGCTTCTGAGTGATGGAACTCGAGTTTTAGATTCTAGAACTCAAGTTTCATGGTGAGAAAAGTGATTTCTCAGTTATGGAACTCGAGTTTTGGTTTCTCTAAACTCGAGTTTTGAGAGGCAAAAATAACTTGTTGATACCTTGTTTTGATGATAACAAAAATTATGTTGAAAGATTATAAAATAAGTTTTTGAATCACAAGTTTTTAAGTATTGGATTAGTGCTTCTTGAAATCACTCGAGTGCTGCATGTTTTGAACTTAAGAAATTTGAGCACTTTCAGTCAACACTTCAAGTATTAACATGAAGTATTGTCAATACTCGAGTGTTGGAAAATGGTACTCGAGCACTGAGCTTTGAAAATGAGTTTTTAGACTATACTCTGAGTGTATGCTGCAAGTATTGGCTGACAGTAGAGCCAATGCTCGAGCACTAGGTTTCCAGTACTCAAGCATTGATGTTTTAGAAAGCACTTTAAGTCAACACTTCAAGTATTGGCTGAAAGTATTGCCAATACTCGAGTGATGAAATTCAGCACTCGAGTGTTGACCATTTTTCTCAACACTGTCAAGTAACACTTCCAGCATTGACTGACAGCACAGCCAACACTCGAGTGCTACTTTTGCAACACTCGAGTGTTGACACTTTTTACAGTGCTGTCAAGTAACACTCCAAGTGAAAGCCTCTAGAAGAGACAACACTCGAGCACAGGTTTTTCAGCACTCGAGTGTTGTGACTTTTCACTCAGCACTGGAAGCCAACACTGCAAGTATTGTCTGCCAACACTATCAACACTCGAGCACCAGCTTTTCATCACTTGAGTGTCGAGCTGAAAATTTTCACTATTCATCAATACTTTATCTCAACACTTCCAGTATTCACTTCCAGCATTGCTAACACTCGAGTGTCACTTTCTCATCACTCGAGTATTGAGATTAGTCAAAGTTATTTTTCATCACTTGCACAGAATACTCGAGTATTCCTAGAAAGTGTTAATCAACACTCCAGCATTGAAAATCTTCACTCGAGTA
>JANTPZ010155370.1:0-10217 GCA_025593235.1 Vachellia pachyceras
ACTTTTGCAACACTCGAGTGTTGACACTTTTTACAGTGCTGTCAAGTAACACTCCAAGTGAAAGCCTCTAGAAGAGACAACACTCGAGCACAGTTTTTCCAGCACTCGAGTATTGTGACTTTTCACTCAGCACTGGAAGCCAACACTGCAAGTATTGTCTGCCAGCACTATCAACACTCGAGCACCAGCTTTTCATCACTTGAGATCGAGCTGAAAATTTTCACTGTTCATCAATACTTCATCTCAACACTTCCAGTATTCACTTCCAGCATTGCTAACACTCGAGTGTCACTTTCTCATCACTCGAGTATTGTGATTGGTCAAAGTTATTTTTCATCGTTGGAGGAAATTTTTCCCCTTTCGAAAGCTTTCTTGTTTTTTCATTTTTTGTGTGCACGGGCACGAGAATTTTGGTTCTCGTTGAAACTATGATTACTTTGTTCCATGCTTCGATCTGTGAATGAGTGGTTTTTTTTTGTGAGAAAATTTTGGTTTCGTTTTGGGATTTTTCGGTCCTTTCCGTTCAGAGTCTTGAATGCTGTTTTGCATATATATATGTACATGGATTCATATGGTATTGGACGAAAATAGATTGTTTCACATGTTTCCCAGTTTTCCACCATTGAAATAGCTATTTTGAACTCTCTATATCATTCGCATTAATCCAAACTCCGACATCCTAGAGAGAGTGCGGCACCAACAGAACCCATGAAGTTTCAAGTTTTCAGGCTTTTGAAATTGTTTTTATACTCCTTTCATTTATTGGATTGTATTCCCAATGATTTCGGTTGGAAAGGACGAATAGAAAAGCATCAAAACCGCCAGAAACTGTCGCTAAAAACGTTTGTAAGCGTTCAAAACGGTGAGTCTTGATTTCGGGTTTCCGGGTTGGGCACGTGAATCGACGGGTGAAGAAGAAAGGACAAACGCGTTTCTGGAAAAGTGATTTTAGGGAAACGTGAGTTTCTGTAAAAGTGCGTTTTTTAAAACACGATTCTGGAAAGAAGCGCTTTCAGCTTAGGCCGCGTTTGTTTTTTATGCTTTTGTGGAAAAGTGCTTTTCAACAGTGTTTTTTTTAAAAAATTTTGGGCCGACGGACTGGGCCTTGTTGAATTGTGGAAAAAAACCTTCAGTTCATTTTTTGGGCTGCAACATAACGGGCTGGATTTTTTTTGGGCCACATTTTTTTGGACCTATGAATTGTAAAAAAGAAGAAAAATATCGCGTTTTGGGGCCAATTTTTTTGGGTTTCCGTTTTCTGGGCTAATTTTTGGGAGATTTTTTTGTCCATGTTTTTTTATTGTTTTGGGCTACGATTTTTGGGCCACTTTTTTTGGATCAGTTCTTTTGGTTCATGGGGCCACACATGAATTAAAAAAACCAGAATTTTCTGGGCCTGCTGGATTTTGTTTTAAAAAAAATCCAGAAACTTATGTTTTTTTGGAAAACATATTTTTGGAACAATTGCCATTGTATTTTATGTTTTCTCTCACTAAGTTTTATTCTTAACTTTATAATTTGAATTCATGCTTTTAGAGAGATTTATGAGAGTCAAATAAATTAATATATTATTGATATTTATGATATTTGTTTATTTATTAGCTCTACATTTATTTATTTATTTATTTCTACAAATTACTTGTATGAATTATTTAAGTTGTCTATGAATTTATAAATTATTGCTCTTTAGGAAATTATAATTATTTTGAAATTTGGAATTAATTCTGAATTAAGATTTATTTGAGCAATTTTATATGAAGCATGAATTAGTGGGAGAATTTCAGTTATCTAGTTACATATTGTTAATTAGATTAACTATTAAATTTTCATTATGTGATTGTTGCATATTTATTTAAATGCACAAATAGATATTCGTAAATTGCATGCCTATATATCTGGGGAGTGGCCACAGCATCCTCATTTTAGTTTGATTGCATGCATATTAATAATTCACATGTGGTATTATGGAATATCATTGTAATTAAATGTAAGGTTATAATTTATCTTTACCCATAGGTAGATAATTATAATTTTACATTTAATTAGGATGAAATATAATGGCCTTATTTTTTCTAAGTAGCCCACATGTATTAGAAAACAATAATTGCGTTTAGTTTCATCAATTTTGGACAAATACATTATATGCTAGTATTCTTTGCCTACAGGTAGATACTAGTGATACGTATTTGTAATTGTTTGATTCAAATAAGTTGACCATACACCTAGCACAGTAATTGTGTCTGCTTCAAAAGACTAAAGTAACTATATTCATAAATTTTGCAGCTCTTGTTACTACTAGGGTTATTACTGACCTAAGTAACAAAACGATCCTGGATGGTAATAATTACTTTGATTAGAAAGATAGTGTTTTGTTAGATCTTGGATGTATGGGCCTAGATCGTCCTTTGAGGATTGACGAACCTCAAAGACTAGCTGATGACTCTACTGACCGAGATGCAATACATCTATATGATCAGTGGGAGTGGTCTAAAAGATTATCTTTTCAACATCATTCACATTGAAAAGGGAGATGTGTTCAGTTTGGATCAGTGTCCCCATAGTGATTTACAAAGAAAGGAGATGGAAAGAATTCCTTATGCCTCAGTAGTAGGAAGCTTAATGTATGCACATGTTTACACAAGACCTGATATAGCTTTTGCTGTGGGTATGTTAGGGAGATATCAAATTAATCCAGGAATGAAACATTGATTGGCTGCAAAGAAAGTTTTTAGATACCTTCTGGGTACAAAACATTACAAGCTCACATATAGAAGAGCAAACAATCTTGAAGTGATTGGATATTCACATTCTGATCTAGGAGGATGGGAAGATACAAGGATATCTACTACTAGTTATATCTTCCTCTTAGCAGAATGAGCAATATCATGAAGAAGTGTTAAACAAACACTTGTAATTGCTAGTACTCATGATGCTGAGTATGTAGCAACTTTTGAAGCAAGTACATAAGGGATCTGGATAAGAAATTTCATCGCAGGGTTTAAGATTGTGAATTCGATCTCTAGGCCAATTAAAATGTTTTGTGATAACAAAGTTGCAGTGGCCATTGCCAACAACAGAAAGAGCAGAGCTCGAAGTATGTTTGTTTAATTAAAGTTTCTATCTTTAAGAGATAGATTCAGAAATGGCCAAGTTTTGGTTGAATACATCAATACAAAGAAAATGCTAGCTGATTCTTTTACTAAAGGTATGAAACCAAAAGACTTTGTTGTATATATACCTTATATGGGGCTTAAGTTATTATATGACTAAAGAAGGTATGTGATGTGATGAATTTTCATCTATTGTTATCAATCTTTTTGTTATTTGTATACGTATATGTTGATGAGATTGATAAATATTAAGGTAGTAATTGAATAAACATTAAGGTTTATTCATAAAGTATTACCTCATTAAGTAAGGGCATTACTTGTGATTATGGAAGACAATACTTGATCAATGAGGGCTTGTCGCCATAGTTCATGTAGTGTTGCTTAAATGAACTTACTCACCAATTAATGTTAAGTTGCAGGACAAGTAGGAGAATGTTGGAAATTTATATATATATTAAATATATATTATTATATTATATATATTATATATAAATATATCATCGGATGTGTCCCACATCATTATTTAAAGAGTTGTGTTCAGAGGGTATGTCTGGTCATTGAGTCCCTTGATAAGTCTTGATGGGAGGCTATATAAAGGGGAGACCATGACTCAGAACGGATACGGAAATACGCAAAGTTATTTGTTCAATCACGAATTCCCTGACAAGGTGATGGTGTTTGACAGTCCATCACTGTGCCAGAAATTCCCATTAGAAGAATTCAAGAAATATCTCAGAGCATACATCATGACAAGAGGTACGTAAGTCTTCCACTACACTCTGATCTGGATTTATGTTCAACACAACCAACAAAAATTTTAAATAATCAATATATATATATAGCTGTGAATAATTATAAAGAAGACCCATTTTTCTTTATTTGACTTAATTATAATTACTTAGAGTCATCTTTATGACTAAGATCTATCCTTCTAATATTGTTTTCTCGATTATATTATTTTTCTGACTAAAAAATTGGTAAAATGTTCAGCGGAGCTTTTGATTGCTAAAGATGAACTGTCAAGACAGAGTGGTGAAATTCTTTATTTGACTTAATTAGAATTACTAAGAAGCATACTTTATGACTAAAATCAATCATTATAATTTTTTCTCTCCATTTTATTACTTTTATAACTAGAAAATTGGTAAAATTCGGGGAACTATATATATATATATATCTCCAAAGATGGAATGTCACGGGTGGTAATAGACCAATTAATCCCACAATTTGTTTTTTCTTTCTTTTGACCAATAGACCCCTAAATTATATTTCAATATTCGACAACAAAGATTATTTGTCACAAAATATTTCAACGTTTCAGCATTTAACTGTCTATCCCCCCCTTCTCTCACACACACAATGTATATAAATCCGAAGTCTTTAACGCCTTTCCCCACTTTCTTGCATGTCTTAGATTGGATGTAATTTTTCTAGATTTTTTCGTCAGAATTCCAAACTCCAATATTCGGTGAAAAATAGCAATTTGCTTTATGGTTTTCTCTAGCTCATAAAGATTTTAACTTAATCTTTTTAAAAAAACCGGAGTCAGTAGATGAATTGATTGATATGCCGTGAATAATGATATCTCCTCTTACTTCATTGTTTGAGATTGAAAATTCAAAGAATGGAATTGCGATATTTCCTTGTAATATGAATTATATATGGCACTTGCTTGAAAGGGATGAAGCGACTTGACCACCGAAATTATTATTCCTTACTTAATGTAGGGTTTAATTTTGAGAGTTAATCTTAGTCCTAAATGCAGAACTTATTTCTAATTTTTTTCTTTCCTTGTTGATACTTCGCAAATTAATCAAGTAAAAGAGAAGGGGAATTAAAACTATGATTAATTAGGGAGTTTTAGGAAAAAACATGCTATCTTAACTAACTTAATTAACATTTTTAATATAATCAAATTAGGTAAATAAATATCACATTTAAGACCGGAGGGATATGATTTAGTTTCAAACATTGTAATTCACTAACCTGCCACCACTAAAATTTTTACTAAATGATATAAATGGTTGAGATGTTCAAAGTTTGAAAGTGATTATGTGAGATATGACCCCTCCACTGGCTAAGTTTGGTCGACGAAAGGTCTCAGACTAGTGAGTTGAGTGAGATTTTTGAAACTTGAAGGACATGTATGTTATGATAATTGATTACTATGTTAGCTACTTTTTGAGTTCGATTTGTGAATATGAATGTATAATAACTTAATATCATGTTTTGAAATGTTTTCTTGTATATTTAATATTTGAGATAAAAATCTAATAATCTCATTATGACTAGTATGATCAAAATAATAATTATGACCAGTGCAATACATTAACAAATATCCTATTAGTTAATTCTAAAACCTTTGAAATATAAATGACACCTTGATCCTTCGCTTTGAAGCACGATGAAGAAAGAAAATACAATAAGAAGTATTAAAATGCATTATTGGTGTTCTGCACAAGAGGGGGGAAGCAAATGAGTTCTGAAAACAATAAAAAAAAGGAGAGAAGGGAAAATCATTACTAGCAAAAGAAATAATATATTTATCACAAAAAAAAAAGAAATAATATATGACGAGTCCCAATAAGTAACTTTCACTTACCATTGCAAGTCCTTAATATAATTTCTCATGTCTGAGACCTAATTCAGATTATTCTAAAGAAAAAATGGAATATGGGATTAGTACATTCCATTAAATTTAACTCTCCTTCATTAAAGATAATCTTATCTTGGAGAAATAAAACACTTAGTGTTATATTAGCCTTTTCACATATAACTCAACCAAAACTGAAGGGTCGATATGTTTTCAATCATAGTGTTCAACCCACACAGTTTCTCATAAAATATCATTTGGGTAAAAGGACTCTCATGAGACCCGTAGAATATTATCAAATCAGTTAATCTAGAAACATTAAATTAAAGTTGGTTTTGTTTTAGTTTTGACCATGAGACTTTTTTTTTTCCAAGTACATGTATTATTCTAATAAAGGCAAACCTATCTAAATCATTGTCAGCATTAAATGTGGATATTTGTTTCACCGAAATTCGATCCTAAGCTAGACACAGTATGACAGATTAATGATTTCTAAAAATATTTTTATCTCAACTTACGTAAATATTAAAAAGTGGAGAGAAAGCAATAAATGTGCTAGTATCATAGTGATTGATGTTCGTATACAACTTTCAGTACAAAGGTCTTTTGTTGAACTACTACTCAGTCTCTAGTTGGCCTTTGCATAGAATTTTTTTAAAAAAATTCCATCCACAAAGTTTATAAACAATAGAAAAATCATTTTGAAAAACACAATTATGAAAATAGGAGTTTCTTAATTTTACCATTTTGAAAGTTAGTTTGAGACTTTTGACCCACTACATGTACGCATGCTTGTGAAGCTGTTCTCTTAAATTCTATTGAGAAGTTGTAAATCAATTTTTATGTACAGTATATTGGTTTAAGAAAGAATTATGAAAAGAATAAAATCTATATCATAACAATTTGATCAAAATAATTAAAAAACAATAGAATTATGTGGAAGCGATTTCATTAAATAAGGCATCTGAGATCCTTGCCACACGATCCGTCCAACAAATGCTACATAAAATCCGAATTGCTTGGCACAAAATAATGAACCAACATCACCGTGCCCAAGAGATCTTGCTGGCCATCCCAAAATACAACATCAATACAATACCAATATAAAAAAGAGCATACAAGGCTTAATAACTATGCCTTTGGCTGCTTCCCTCGGCCTCTATCAAAATTAGAGGCATCGCCTAAAAAATTATAATAACAGGATGAGACATGATGTCTCAATAACTAAAATCAATTTCTAACATATGCAGGATAGGAATGCAAGTAAGAGAAGCATGTTTGTCAGTACAATAATAATTCCATAACATATTATATATCAAAAGCAATTAACCCCCTATCCATCTACCCCACCTTATAATTTCTGGACATGGTACATCGTATTAGTTCTAGTATATT
This sequence comes from Vachellia pachyceras, assembly GCA_025593235.1. Taxonomy (NCBI): domain Eukaryota; kingdom Viridiplantae; phylum Streptophyta; class Magnoliopsida; order Fabales; family Fabaceae; genus Vachellia; species Vachellia pachyceras. The sequence goes on from JANTPZ010155370.1 coordinate 7,099, forward strand.
TGGCCAACGCTTAGCTAGTCACTTCAACAATATTGCCCCCTCCCATACCACTTGTAACAGGCCAAAGTAAGGAGGTGTCCACCCACACCAACTTAACTTAAATCCGGGCCAAGGATCAGCAAGAGTTGAGGGACACAATAATTCACCACTCTTCGTTCGTCCCGAAATAACCCCTCAATAAAACATATATAAATATAAATGCACATCCATTATCCATACAGTTCCAATGCCATAATCATATCATTCATCACAAATGTCACTGCATCATATGTATAAAAAACACTTATACAGTTCAAAAAATACACTGCTTCACTGAATAATTGTCATAAATAAAAATATGTAAAATTGTCTATATCACAAATAAATTTTTCCATAGAAAGGTAAGGGTTAGAAAACACCTTATAGTCCATAGCAAGCATATAAAAGAAATTAATCTCGGTTACCTCAATTCCAAGCTAAAACCCACTAGCCTTGAGAATAAAGCAACCAACAACTGCTCAATCACCAATTAATCTACACAGCAGTGTAAATACAAATTTAATATAAAAATTAAATAAATAATTACCTAATAAAATTATTTGCAATATAATTATAGTGAAAATTAATTATAAAAACATATAATGGTAAAATAATAAATCTAAACCGATTGAATTACAAATAACATTTTCATTGTACTAAATAACTTATTTAAAACAATTTTTCATTTGTTAAAATATCCAATGAACTTGATTTAGAAACTTTCTTATAATAAAATTATTTACAAAATCACGTAATACAAAAATAATAAATCTAGATCGATCAAATCTATCCTTAAATCATCCTCTTCATTTTTCTACTCATCTTTATTTAATTAAAATATCTTATATGTCCAAAAATATATATCTCTTTTTAACACAACTAAATTTCTAAAATACTAAGGTATCAAATAAATAAATAAAACCTTATAGGACATAGTTATAAAAATAGATATACAATTTTATGTCCTTCTATAAATAAAACTCAAACTAGATAAAAAATCTAGATCCCAAAATATTCTTTAATAAACATAATAGTATTACCAAAAGGAAGAGAAAAATAATTAGAACGATTTTTATAAAAGGAGTTTAATGAAAATAACTCATTTTGCTTACCCAAATGATCCTGCAAGTAGAACCTTGAACTGAAAACACCTCCGTTAGACTCTCTCACTCTCTTTCCTCTCTCTACATCTCCTTAGCCTCTCTCTCTCTCTCTCTCTTGTTGCTTCCTCTCTCGGTTCACAAATGAATTGGGTTGGGGGTATTCATAATACCCCCACTATTGCATCCGGTGCCTCTTGTCTTTTTTTTTTTTTTTGCCTTCTTCTTCACTTCATCTCTCTCTCCTTCCTTCCCTATTTGTTTTCCTTTTTCTTGCAAGCCACCTCCTGCAACTCTTTTTTTTTTTTACATTTCCCTTAAATCTCACTCAACCTCCCTCTCTACATTCTTTCCCACTATCCACGCCACCTTCTGCCATCTGATCTCTCTCCTTTTTTATTTTAAAAAAATTGACTGATGGGACGTTACAACTCTCCCCACCTAAATAAGAATTTTTCCCTCAAATTCGTGATAAAAGAAAGAGATTATCCACAACGTAAAACACAATCTCATGTCTAAATCACTCAGAACAACCATAAGCAAAACATCACACAAATACTATCAAAACACAATGTAAAATATAATTATCAATCACTATCAAAGCACACCAACATACCTATCCCACAAAGAAGGAGGGGAAGTCACGCCGTATTCGATCTTCAGTTTAGCAAGTAGCACACGGGGAGACATACCTTTCCAGAAAATTTTCAGGAGTTTAATTATACTATTCCGTAATTGTTGATCGTTCACATCTAGAATTTTCTTTGGCTCAAGAATGTAAGTCAAATTCTCTCTCAACTTGACTTCTTGTGGGTCAACCACATAAGAAGGATCTAGGTGATAGTTCTTAAGGTGCGACACGTGAAACACATTATGCAAACTAGACAAGTGAGGTGGCAAGGCAATTTGATAGGCAACTGGTTTGATTCTCTCCAGAATCTCATACGAACCAATGAATCGGGGAGTTAACTTCTTCGCTTTAATAGATCTACCTATACCAGTCACCGGTGAAACCTTAAGGAACACGTGGTCACCCACTTCAAACTCCAAATGTCGATGCTGTCTATCCAAAAAGCTCTTCTGTCTGCTTTGTGCGGTTAGCAATTTCTGACGGTTCATCTCTATCTTCTTTGTTGTCTCATCTACTAAATCAGGACCAATTACAGTTCTCTCACTCAACTTAACCCAACACAAAGGGGATCTACACTTTCTGCCATACAACGCCTCAAAAGGAGCCATTTGGATACTTGAATGGTAACTGTTGTTGTAGGTAAACTCCACTAGAAGCAAGTGACAATCCCAACTACCTGGAAGTTCAATGGCATAGGCCTTCTGTAACACTCCTTATTTTCCCTCATAATTATCATATTAGATCACTATTGAACCACTTTAGGACCTTGGATAACTTAAATTGAACAAAGAAGTGAACTTGAAAATTTTTCAAAAACATGTTACTGTTCATTTGGTCAATTTCTAGATTTCTGGCTCAAATTTGAAAAATCATAACTAATTCTAGAAACATCAAAATTGAGTGGTTCAAATTTCTATTTGAAGCTTATTAAGTGATCTACAGGGGAAAAATACTCACTGGTTTGAAAACTTGCCCAATCGATACAGTTAATTCTGTGAAAATCACTGTTCATTTGGGAACTTTCCAGTTTTCTAGATTTTTCTCTTAACTTTGGAAAATCACAACTCTTTATCTACACATCCAAATTTAGCAAACTTTGACTCATTTTAAATCTTAGGATGTGTAGTATTTAATTGGAAATTTTCAAGTTATTTGGAATTTTTTTTCTATTTTTCATCGTTACTTGAACAGGTCAGATTCTAAGGTTGTTGGAACCCCTTTACTTGGAACTTAACTTTTCTTTAAAAATTTACCAAAACTCTTTTTGGTTAAAAGTCAACCTCTAGCAATGCATGATTACTTATCTAACATTCCTTAGCATTTTAGTATGTTATCATGCATATATTAGCCTTTATCTACTTACTTTATCA
>JANTPZ010155371.1:0-10092 GCA_025593235.1 Vachellia pachyceras
TCATCAAAAAGGGGGAGAATGTTGATACCTTGTTTTGATGATAACAAAAATTGTGTTGAAAGATTATAAAATGAGTTTTTGAATCACAAATTCTAAGTGTTGGATCAGTGCTTCTTGAAATTTCTCGAGTGTTTTGACAAAGTGTTGACAGCATTCGAGCAGTAGAATTCAATACTCGAGTGCTACATGTTTTGAACTTAAGAAATTTGAGCACTTTCAGTCAACACTTCAAGTATTGACATGAAGTATTGTCAATACTCGAGTATTGGAAAATGGCACTCGAGCACTGAGCTTTGAAAATAAGTTTATAGACTATACTCTGAGTGTATGCTGCAAGTATTGGCTGACAGCAGAGCCAATACTCGAGCACTAAGTTTCCAGTACTCGAGCATTGATGTTTTAGAAAACACTTTGAGTTAACACTGCAAGTATTGGCTGAAAGTATTGCCAATACTCAAATGATGAAATTCAACACTCGAGTGTTGACCATTTTTCTCAACACTGTCAGGTAACACTTCCAGCATTGGCTGACAGCATAGCCAACACTCGAGTGCTACTTTTGTAACACTCGAGTGTTGACACTTTTTACAATGCTGTCAAGTAACACTCCAAGTGAAAGCCTCCAGCAGAGACAACACTCGAGCACAGTTTTCCAGCACTCGAGTGTTATGACTTTTCACTCAGCACTGGAAGCCAACACTACAAGTATTGTCTGCCAGCATTATCAACACTCGAGCACCAGCTTTTCATCACTCGAGTGTCGAGCTAAAAAGTTTCACTGTTCATCAACACTTTATCTCAACACTTCCAGTATTCACTTCCAGCACTGCTAACACTCGAGTGTCACTTTCTCATCACTCGAGTATTGTGATTGGTCAAAGTCATTTTTCATCACTTGCACAGAATACTCGAGTATTCCTAGAAAGTGTTAATCAACACTCCAGCATTGAAAATCTTCACTCGAGTATTTGACTCTTTTCAGAACACTTCCACACAACACTCGAGCATTACATCAAAGCATTGAACTTTTCTTTGAAACATTTTGAGCAAACACTCGAGCATAAAGACTTTTCACTCGAGCATCATTATTTCTCTCTCTCTGACAGGCTTGAGTCTGACACACACCATACCTACGCTTTACACCTACTTTCCTTATTTGTGTAACGACATTTTTGAATTCTAACTGCTCCCATAAATGCAGCAGATTGAAACATTAAATAGGAAAGAAGGCATAGGCATGGTCCGAAGACTCGGAGCTCTTAACGTTCTTTTGCAAACTTCAACCTCGACTGAATCAAAAGCATTAAATGCCATTAATGCAGAAGCAATTGATCGTTGAAGAGAGTAACGGCTATTGAATGCAGTCTAACGGACAAATCATCAAGATTCAACTATAAAAGGACCAGCATTCATTACAGAGACAAGAAGAACTACACCTAGCATTTAAAGTCTGCATTTACTACGCTTTCTCTGTAAAATCTTCATTTATACTTACTGAGCTTCATTATTAGCCATCTACTCTTTTGAGAGAGATATTTAAGGCAGAAACACTATGTTAAATTGTGAGATTCTCAAGGAAAGGGCCTTGAGTAAGGTTGGGTAAACGTGAAATAGGAAACAGAGAGTGCCATACTCTGTTTTATTGAAAAGAGAAAGGGGGAGTGATTCCCAGACTGTAAAGGCTTGTGAAGCCTTATCTATTTGCTGATAGTGAATTTGGTAATCTCGAGAGTGCCCTGAGGACTGGACGTAGGTCAAGGAGACCGAACCAGGATAAGCTCTTCGTGTTCATATTTTCCTTTCCTTCAGTGTCTTTTCTCTCCATTTCTGTGAAGTTTTTAAATTGTGTTAAAATTTTTATTAGACCAATTCACCCCCTCTTGGTCAAATCCTATTCTAACATAACATTCCAAGAATTGATTGGAAACATCCTCTGTGACTCAATTTTTTTTTTTAAATTTACACAAATCATGCTTTGTTTAAAAAATATTCATCTCTTTGAACATAAAAATGCCACATCTTTTTTTGAACGAGATTAAGGTTACACATTTAACGCTCTTAGAATTGTATGGAAACATTCTCTATGACTCAATTTCTTTTAGTATTACACAAATCATGGTTGGTTTAAAAAATATACATCTGTTTGAACATAAAATTGCCACATCTTTTTTTCGAACGGGATGAGGGTTACAGGAATTAAACGTTTAACACTCTTAGAATTGAATCGAAACATCCTCTGTGACTAAGTTTTTTTTAGTATTACACAAATCATGGTTGGTGTAAAATATATTCATCTCTTTAAACATAAAATGCCACATCTTTTTTTCTAAATAGATTACAGTTACAGGAGTTGAACATTTAACTCTCTTTCAATTGAATTGAAACATCATTGTGACTCAGTTTTTGGTTGAGGATTACGATAACCAAGTTCTGTTTAAAAAGTATTCATCACTTTGAATATAAAAATGCAACATCTTTTTTTCGAACGACATAAGGGTTACAGGAATTAAACATTTAACGCTCTTATAATTGAATAGAAACATCCTCTGTGACTCATTTTTTTTATATTACATAAATCAAGTTTTGTTTAAAAAAAATCATCTTTTTGAACGAGATTATAGTTACTGGAATTACACATTTAACGCTCTCAGAATTGAACGGAAACATCCTCTGTAACTCGGTTTTTTAGTATTACACAAACTAAGTTTTGTTTAAAAAATTAATCACTTTGAACATAATAATGCCACATCTTTTTTCAAACGAGAATAGGGTTTCAGGAATTACATATTTAATGCTCTTAGAGTTAAATGGAAACATCCTCTGTGACTCAGTTTTTTAGTATTACACAAATCATGTTTTGTTTAAAAAATATTCATCTATTTGAACATATAAATGCCTCATGTTTTTCTGAATGAGATTAGGGTTGCAGGAATTACACATTTAACCTCTTAGAATTGAATGGAAAAATCCTCTGTGACTCAGTTTTTTTAGTTTTACACAACTCATGGATCGTTTAAAAAAAGTTCATCTCTTTGAACATAACAATGCCACATCTTTTTTTGAACAAAATTAGGGTTACAGGAATTACACATTTAACGCTCTTAGAATTAAATGGAAACATCCTCTGTGACTCAGTTTTTTTTAGTATTACACAACTCATGGTTTGTTTAAAAAATATTCATCTCGTTGAACATAAAAATGCCACATCTTTTTTTGAACGGGGTTCGGGTTACAGGAATTACAAATTTAGTGCTCTTAGAATTGAATGGAAACATCCTCTATGACTCATTTTTTTTAGTATTACACAAATCAAGTTTTGTTTAAAAAAATTCATCTCTTTAAACATAATAATGCCAAATCTATTTTTGAACGAGATTAGGGTTGCGGGAATTACACATTTAACGCTCCTAGAATTGATTGGAAACATCCTCTGTGACTCAGTTTTTTTAGTATTACACAAATCATGCTTTGTTTAAAAAATATTCATCTCTTTGAACATAAAGAAGCCACATCTTTTTTTGAACGAGATTAGGGTTACAGGAATTACACATTTAACGCTCTTAGAATTTAATGAAAACATTCTCTGTGACTCAATTTCTTTTAGTATTACACAAATCATGGTTGGTTTAAAAAATATACATCTGTTTGAACATAAAATTGCCACATCTTTTTTTCGAACGGGATGAGGGTTATAGGAATTAAACGTTTAACACTCTTAGAATTGAATCAAAACATCCTTTGTGACTAAGTTTTTTTTAGTATTACACAAATCATGGTTGGTGTAAAATATATTCATCTCTTTGAACATAAAATGCCACATCTTTTTTCCTAAATAGATTACAGTTATAGGAGTTGAACATTTAACTCTCTTTCAATTGAATCGAAACATCATTGTGACTCTGTTTTTGGTAGAGGATTACGATAATCAAGTTCTGTTTAAAAAGTATTCATCACTTTGAATATAAAAATACCACATCTTTTTTTCGAACGAGATGAGGGTTACAGGAATTAAACATTTAACGCTCTTAGAATTGAATAGAAACATCCTCTGTGACTCATTTTTTTTATATTACATAAATCAAGTTTTGTTTAAAAAAATCATCTTTTTGAACGAGATTAGGGTTACTGGAATTACACATTTAACGCTCTTTGAATTCAATGGAAACATCCTCTGTAACTCAGTTTTTTAGTATTACACAAACTAAGTTTTGTTTAAAAAATTAATCACTTTGAACATAATAATGCCACATCTTTTTTCGAACGAGATTAGGGTTTCAGGAATTACATATTTAATGCTCTTAGAGTTAAATGGAAACATCCTCTGTGACTCAGTTTTTTTAGTATTACACAAATCATGTTTTGTTTAAAAAATATTCATCTATTTGAACATATAAATGCCTCATGTTTTTCTGAATGAGATTAGGGTTGCAGGAATTACACATTTAACCTCTTAGAATTGAATGGAAAAATCCTCTGTGACTCAGTTTTTTTAGTTTTACACAACTCATGGATCGTTTAAAAAAAGTTCATCTCTTTGAACATAACAATGCCACATCTTTTTTTGAACAAAATTAGGGTTACAGGAATTACACATTTAACGCTCTTAGAATTAAATGGAAACATCCTCTGTGACTCAGTTTTTTTAGTATTACACAACTCATGGTTTGTTTAAAAAATATTCATCTCGTTGAACATAAAAATGCCACATCTTTTTTTGAACGGGGTTTGGGTTACAGGAATTACAAATTTAGTGCTCTTAGAATTGAATGGAAACATCCTCTACGACTCATTTTTTTTTAGTATTACACAAATCATGTTTTGTTTAAAAAAATTCATCTCTTTAAACATAACAATGCCAAATCTATTTTTGAACGAGATTAGGGTTATGGGAATTACACATTTAACGCTCCTAGAATTGATTGGAAACATCCTCTGTGACTCAGTTTTTTTTAGTATTACACAAATCATGCTTTGTTTAAAAAATATTCATCTCTTTAAACATAAAGAAGCCACATCTTTTTTTGAATGAGATTAGGGTTACAGGAATTACACATTTAACGCTCTTAGAATTGAATGGAAACATTCTCTGTGACACATTTTTTTTTAGTATTACACAAATCATGGTTAGTTTAAAAAATATACATCTGTTTGAACATAAAATTGCCATACTTTTTTCGAACGGGATGAGGGTTATAGGAATTAAACGTGTAACGCTCTTAGAATTGAATCGAAACATCCTCTGTGACTAAGTTTTTTTTAGTATTACACAAATCATGGTTAGTGTAAAATATGTTCCTCTCTTTGAACATAAAAATGCCACATCTTTTTCTAAATAGATTACAGTTACAAGAGTTAAACATTTCACTCTCTTTCAATTGAATCGAAACATCATTGTGACTCAGTTTTTGGTTGAGGATTACAATAATCAAGTTCTGTTTAAAAAGTATTCGTCACTTTGAATATAAAAATGCCACATCTTTTTTTTGAACGAGATGAGGGTTACAGGAATTAAACGTTTAACGCTCTTAGAATTGAATAGAAACATCCTCGGTGACTCAGTTTTTTTATATTACATAAATCAAGTTTTGTTTGAAAAAATCATCTCTTTGAACAAAATAATACCACATCTTTTTTTGAACACGATTACGATTACAGGAATTACACATTTAAGGCTCTTAGAATTAAATGGAAACATCCTCTGTGACTCAGTTTTTTTTAGTATTACACAAATCATGCTTGGTTTAAAAAAAAAATATTCATCTCATTGAACATAATAATGCCACATCTTTTTTTGAACGAGATTAGGGTTACAGGAATTACACATTTAACGATCTTAGAATTGAATGGAAACATCCTCTGTGACTAAGCTTTTTTAGTATTACACAAATCATGGTTGGTGTAAAAAAATTCATCTCTTGAACATAAAATTGCCACTTCTTATTTTTAAACTAAATTAGGGTTATAGGAATTACACATTTAACGCTCTTAGAATTGAATCGAAACATCAATTGTGACCCAGTTTTTGTTGAGGATTACAATAATCAAGGTTTGTTTAAAAAAACTTCATCTCTTTAAATATAAAAATGCCACATCTTTTTTCTAACGGGATTACAGTTACAGAAGTTAAACATTTAACGCTCTTAGAAGTGAATCGAAACATCAATTGTGACTCAGTTTTTATTGAGGATTACAATAATCAAGGTTTGTTTAAAAAATCTTCATCTGTTTAAATATAAAAATGCCACATCTTTTTTCTAACGGGATTACAGTTACAGGAGTTAAACATTTTAGTCTCTTAGAATTGAATCGAAAAATCATTGTGACTCAGTTTTTGTTGAGGATAACAATAACCAAGTTTTGTTTAAAAAATATTCATCTGTTTGAACATAAAAATGCTACATCTTTTTCCTAAATAGATTACAGTTATAGAAGTTAAACATTTAACTCTCTTTGAATTGTATCGAAACATCATTGTGACTCAGTTTATAGTTGAGAATTACAATAATCAAGTTTTGTTTAAAAAGTATTCATCTCTTTGAATATAAAAATGCCACATCTTTTTTTTGAATGAGAAGAGGGTTACAGGAATTAAACGTTTAACGCTCTTAGATTTGAATGGAAACATCCTCTGTGACTCAATTTTTTTATATTACACAAATCAGGTTTTGTTTAGAAAAATTCATCTATATGAATATAATAACGGCACATCTTTTTTTGAACGAGATTAGGGTTACAAGAATTACACGTTTAATGCTCTTAGAATTGAATGGAAACATCCTCTGTGACAGTTTTTTTTAGTATTACACAAATCAAGTTTTGTTTAAAAAAATTAATCACTTTGAACATAATCATGCCACATCATTTTTTGAACGTGATTAGGGTTTCAGGAATTACATATTTAATGCTCTTAGAGTTGAATGGAAACATCCTCTGCGACTCATTTTTTTAGTATTACACAAATAATGATTTGTTTAAAAAATATTCATCTCTTTGAACATAAAAATGCCTCATCTTTTTCTGAATGAGATTAGGGTTGCAGGAATTACACATTTAACGCTCCTAGAATTGAATGGAAAACTCCTCTGTGACTAAATTTTTTTTAGTATTACACAACTCTTAGTTTCTTTAAAAAAAATTCATCTCTTAGAATATAATACTGCCACTTCTTTTTTTTTTTGAACAAAATTAGGGATACAGGAATTACACATTTAACGCTCTTAGAATTGAATGGAAACATCCTATGTGACTCAGTTTTTTTTAGTATTACCCAACTTATGGTTTGTTTAAAAAATATTCATCTCGTTGAACATAAAAATGCCACATCATTTTTTGAACGAGGTTCGGGTTACAGGAATTACACATTTAACGCTCTTAGAATTGAATGGAAACATCCTCTACGACTCATTTTTTTAGTATAACACAAAGCAAGTTATGTTTAAAAAAATTTATCGCTTTGAACATAATAATGCCAAGTCTATATTTGAACGAGATTAGGGTTACGGGAATTACAGATTTAACGCTCTTAGAATTGATTGAAAACATCCTCTGTGACTAGGTTTTTTTTAGTATTATGCAAATCATGGTTGGTTTAGAAACTAGTCATCTCTTTGAATGTAAAATTGCCACATCTTTTTTCAAACGAGCTGAGGGTTAAAGGAATTAAACGTTTAAAGCTCTTAGAATTGAATGGAAACATCCTCTATGACTCAGGCTTTTTATATTACACAAATCAAGTTTTGTTTAAAAAAATCATCGTTTTGAACAAAATAATGCCACATCTTTTTTTGAACGTGAGAAGTGTTACAGGAATTACACATTTAAGGCTCTTAGAATTGAATGCACACATCCTCTGTGACTCAGTTTTTTTGAGTATTACACAAATCATGGTTGGTTTAAAAAATATACATCTCTTTCAACATAAAATTGCCACATCTTTTTTCCAACGGGACGAGGGTTACAGGAATTAATCGTTTAACGCTATTAGAATTGAATGAAAACATCCTCTGTGACTAAGTTTTTTTAGTATTACACAAATCATGGTTGGTGTAAAAAATATTCATCTCTTTAAACATAAAATTGCCACATCTTTTTTTGAATGTGATTAGTGTTACAAGAATTACACATTTAACGCTCTTAGAATTGAATGGAAACATTCTCAGTGACTCAGTTTTTTTTAGTATTACACAAAGCAAGGTTGGTTTAGAAAATATACATCTCTTTCAACATAAAATTGCCACATCTTTTTTTTTTTGAACAGGATGAGGGTTACAGGAATTAAACCTTTAACGCTCTTAGAATTGAATCGAAACATCCTCTGTGACTATTTTTTTTAATATTACACAAATCATGGTTGGTGCAAACAATATTCATCTCTTTGAACATAAAATTACCACATCTTGTTTTTGTACGAGATTAAGGTTACAGGAATTACACATTTAACGCTTTTAGAATTGAATCGAAACATCAATTGTGACTCAATTTTGTTGAGGATTACAATAATCAAGGTTTGTTTAAAAAAACTTTATCTCTTTAAACATAAAAATGCCACATCTTTTTTCTAACGAGATTACAGTTACAAGAGTTAAACATTTAACTCTCTTAGAATTGAATCGAAAAATCATTATGACTCAGTTTTTGTTGAGGATAACTGTGACACTCCTTAACTTACCCCTTAGCTTCATTAAAAAATGAAATAGAATCAAAAGGAAGCCTCATTATGATCAAAGGGTCTAAAAGTGTCAATTTGAAAGCTTTCAAGTTTTTGAAACTTACTATTCACTCGTTTTAGGACCAACTTTGAAAATTCATAACTAATTGTAGAAAAATCGAAATTGAGTGCTTCCAATTTCTATTTGAAGCTTGTAAGTTCCTTTGCAAGGGAAAAATACTCATTGAGTCATTTACTTGCCCAAATAATACAGTTTAATTCGTAAAAATGTACTGTACACTTGGTCTTTTTTCTATTTTTCACATGTTTTCCAGTGATTTTCTTCAAATTTTGGAACTTAATAACTTTCTGTTCAAAACTCCAAATTTAGTGTTCTTTGTTTTGATAAAAATCTTGCAATATGAACTATTTTTCTGTAAAATTTCATTCCATTTGGAGTTCATGTGCTCTGTTTTTCGTCAGCCCAAAGTTAGGGATTTAATTGACTTGACTTTAACATTTCATCAACTTTTCCAACTTGAAACTTTTGCCATTTGAAACCCTAACTTCTACTTCTTTCTTACACATGATTAAGCATGCAATTGAGGTTCCTTAACTAGAATATATCAACCATATGTGCATATATATACACATCATGTGACACTCCTTAACTTACCCGTTAGCTTCATTACAAAGTGAATTAGAATCAAAAGGAAGCCTCATTATGATCAAAGGGTCCAAAAGTTTCAATTTGAAAACTTTCAAGTTTGTGAAAGTTACTATTCACTGGTTTTAGGACCAACTTTGAAAATTCATAACTAATTGTAGAAAAATCGAAATTGAGTGCTTCCAATTTCTATTTGAAGCTTGTAAGTTCCTTTACAAGGGAAAAATACTCCATAAGTCATTTACTGGCCCAAATGATACAGTTTAATTCGTAAAAATGTACTGTACACTTGGTCATTTTTCTATTTTTCACAGGTTTTCCAGTGATTTTCTTCAAATTTTGGAACTTAATAACTTTCTGTACAAAACTCCAAATTTAGTGTTCTTTGGCTTGATAAAAAGCTCGCAATATGAACTATTTTTATGTAAAATGTCATTCTATTTGGAGTTCATTTACTCTGTTTCTCGTCAGCCCAAATTTAGGGGTTTACTTGACTTGACTATCAATTCATCAACTTTTCCAACTTCCAAACTTTGCCATTTGAAACTCTTATTTCTACTTCTTTTCTAACCATGAATAAGCATGCAATTGAAGTTCCTTAACTAGAATATATCAACCATATGTGCATATATATATATATCACATATTACATGCCAACTTAAAACCAAAACATCATACTAATACATAACCAAAATATCATCCAAGAAGGCATTATAAATTTAGCTTCATGCTTCCATAACCTTCTCTTTTCCCTTGGATGAACTTGTACCTAGAAATG
>JANTPZ010155374.1:0-26920 GCA_025593235.1 Vachellia pachyceras
GGAGTGTAACTCCTTTGTTGTAAAGGCTTGAGGAGCCTGTTTGATTGAGTTTAGTGGATTACAAATCTCAGAGGTGCTCTGAGGATTGGACGTAGGTCTGAGGGACCGAACCAGGATAATTTCCCGTGTCCTCTTTCTCTTTTAAACTCCTTCATTTCACTTTCATTTTGCTGTTGCTGAACGTTAAATTTTTATCTGACTAATTCACCCCCTCTTGGTCAAATCCTACTCTAATAATAACTGTGCCAAGTTTTTGCTGTTTTGTTTACTATGACATGGAATATCAGAGAAACTTCAGACAGTCTTGTTTTCATGTTTTATTCTGTTTTGCTTTAATATTTACATTACTCACGCTGAGGAGTATGGAGAAGCCAGCACCGATATAACTCTTCTCCGTCGCACCGATGGACCAACGCTCAATAGATGGGACGACAGGCACAAAGTTTCAACGGACCTGCGGCAGGAGCGTAATACACACAGTAAACAAGGAAGACAGCCGTAATACAACTGGATAGGTCAAATGCATTCAATTTCCCTCTGCTTGCAAATGTATTGCCATTATTACCCAGGGGCATTGCTGACTTTTCACATAATCAATCTATGAAAAAAAGGTCCCCTGGGACCTGAGAGCAAAAATGAGATTGTTTGGGACCATTTTGTAAATAAACCTCCTCCTTGGGACTTGACGGTAATTCACCCAAAAACTTATACAAGAAAGATCCTATAACGTTTTTATATGGATAAATCACATCTATTATGTACTCCAATGATTGTGAGGTCTTTGCAACCTAATAAAGATCCATTCAGACCTCGAGTAATTAGTGAAGAATGTGATGAAGAACTACTTGGTCTAGAAGTACAATATCGTAATGCTATAGGAGCACTAATGTATCTTGCAAATCACACACGTCCTAATATATCATTTAGTATTGATTTATTAGCAATATATAGTTCGTCACTAACATGAAAACATTGGAATGGAGTGAAACATATTCTCCGTTACCTCAGAGGCACTATGGATATGGGATATTCTACTCAAATAAATCCAAGCACTAATTGGTTGGCTATGCACATGATGGATTTTTGTCTGATCCACATGATGGCAAATCACAAACTGGCTATCTGTTTACATGTGGAGGTGTAGTTATTTCATGGTGCTCTATGAAACAGTCTATATCAACCACATCATCTAACCATGCTAAAATTCTAGCAATCCATGAAGCAAGTCGAGAATGTGTTTGGTTGATGTCAATAATACATCACATCCGAACAACTTGTAGATTATCTTCAGGAAGAACGATCTCAACAATCCTATATGAAGATAATGCTGCATGTACTGCCCAACTAAAGGAAGGGTACATCAAGGATAATCAAACAAAGCATATTTCACCAAAATCTTCTTCACACATGATCTTCAAAGGGATAGTGAAATTGATATTCAACATATCCGTTCCAATGAGAATCTTGCAGATTTATTCACCAAGTCTGTTCTAGGTGCAATCTTTCAAAAGTTTGTCCATGGAATTAGTCATCACAAACTCAAAGATCTTAAGTGATACCGTCATAAGGGGGAGTCGATATACACTGTACTTTTTTTTCCTTATATAGGTTTTGTCCTACTGGGTTTTCTTATAAAGGTTTTTAATGAGGCAATAATAGAATGTGTATCAATGAATGATGTACTCTTTTCTTTAACTGGGTTTTATCCCACAGGGTTTTCCTAGTTAAAGTTTTTAATAAGGCACATTCATAATGGACATCCAAGAGGGAGTGCTATCAATACATTACAAGAGTGGATGTCCATAGACTCTTGATTTCCTAAACCATAAATAATATACATAAATTGTTATTAAGGAACTAGAGAGGTATACAATGTATAAAGAGTTACAATGTATGTACAAAGAGTCACAATGTATATTCATTGATGTTGATTGTGCTATTCATTTCTCATAACCCTTGGAGGTCACATTTAGAGGTCTATAAATAAAGTTTTGTACATGGCGTACAACACATCCAAGAAATTGAATAAGAATTGCTCTCCCATTTTCTCTCCTCTTATCTCATATTCTTTTACTTTTATAACATGCACTAATATTTCCCTCCCTATATATATATTTATGTTTTATCTCAATTCTATGAAAGTTATCTAATTCATACTTTGCAATTTTTAGTAAGCTTGAGAACAATTCTTGACCTTCCATAATACCTTTTAGAAGTCAGATTGATGTAATGGAGTCACTTTCAACAATTAAATTGCATATATTCAATCTCCTGGCTAATTGTAAGTAGGGATGGGAATTGTGGGTTGGGCCAGTAGGCTTTAGCCAGCTTGCCCCGCCTAGCCCGCGGATTATAGCAGCCTGGCCTATGAGCCTGCCAGCCGCTTATTTAAAATTTAAAAAATATTATATCTTATATATTTTTACCTTTTTTCATCTTAAGATTTTTTATAAAGATAACAGTAATATTAAATTCTATTTTTTTTATAAACAATACCTAATACATTCAAAATAGTATAAAATATTTTATTTTTTCATATCAACTTTCTATGATACTATATTTAAAATTATAACAAAACACTAATACTTATATTTTTTTTGAAAACTTGAAAAAATGTCATTATTGAAAATTTGTTGGTGGAAAAAGAATCATATGATTATACAATCTTATGGAAAAAAAATTGAAGCAAAAAGAAACAAAAGGAAATTTAATTTTTTTAAAAAAATTAAAAATATATATGTTGGCGGGTTGGCTGGCATTTGTTAGCCTGCCTGGGGGTGGGTTGTTGGCAAGCTGACCCGCTTTCTCAACCCTAATTGTAAGCCAATTAGGATTCCCCATAGTTTAGCTTTTACAGTTGAGCAAGTTCCCAAGCTTTTTGGAAATTCCTTGATCCATTTCACATCACAATCCCACAACAACCATCCACAACTTTCTAAGCCACCATTTCCTCTTGATGCTCCATCCACATATATTTTCGTCTACCCTTCCTTCGGTGCCTCCCAACTAACATACATTACTTTCTTCATCATTCCAATTTTAGTATGTTTGCCCATCACCGTTACCACTTCAAGAGCATATTTTTTTTATAATACTCTTTGGGTCTCTTAGCAAAACAAAATCAGCTTCAAATATGCCTTTGTTCATCCAATTCCATATATGCCAACAAGCTACTCCAAATAGAACAGCCCATATGTTATCACTTTTGAACAAATTCCATTTGAACCATTCTTTATCACTAAGCTGATAGAAGTCAACCTCATAAGTTCTTTCTACCAATTTTTCCCATACTCCTTTTACTACCGACCAACCCCTCAACAGATGCATTAAACTTTCAACTGTTCTATTGTGATTCCTCCTTTCTACTGTCAATAATATGTTATGAACAGCAAGCCACAAGAAAACCTGTATTCTTCTGGGTCTTTCCAACTCCACAGCTTTTTCCAAAATGTATCAATCGGTTCTTATTCATTTTTCATCATCTTATACGTATTTACCTCCACATGCTCATTCTTTAAGAAGGCACCTCACTTAATCTCATTATCTACATATGCCCCTTTTGGTTGTGGAACAACCAATATAAGATTCTAGGCATCTTCTGAAATCAAGCCACTCAAATTTAGCATATCTCATTCCCCACTCAAGGTCACCAAATCTCTTACTATAAGTTAGAATTAAGTTAGAATTATGAATTTAATTACACTGATCATTTGGTTTTTTTATT
Organism: Vachellia pachyceras; assembly: GCA_025593235.1. Taxonomy (NCBI): domain Eukaryota; kingdom Viridiplantae; phylum Streptophyta; class Magnoliopsida; order Fabales; family Fabaceae; genus Vachellia; species Vachellia pachyceras. The sequence continues at coordinate 3,725 of JANTPZ010155374.1, forward strand.
AGGTGTTAATATTGGTACTAATTGGGTATCTGTAATACTCTATTATTTGTACAGATGGCATCATTTGATTTATACAGGACATTTACTGTTACAAATACAAGGGGTGCTCACTATGCAACTGATCATTGAGCCCCATTACACATTTCTGTTAACTTTCCCTTTTTCATCTGGCATCTTTTCTTGGTATCAGAGCAGTGAGACATGCATCATGGCAACCTCCACTAGAAACACTGCCTCGTCTGCTCAACCCTTACCTAACGCCACTCCATCCACCAATGCTCAACCATCTGCCCCCTCCAACCCTCCACTATCTGCTCACCCAAATCTCCACTAAATGCGTCCCACTGCTGAACTTACTTAGTCAAGTGAGCCCTGTGAAGTTCGATGGTGTCAACTTTCTTCTCTGGGAGTCACTGCTGCTTCCTGTTGTTCACGGTCACCATCTCGATGGTCATATTTTCGGCACTAAAGCCGTACCGCCAGAGTACACACTTGATGCAAACGCGATATTATCCCTAATTCGGCATTTAAGGACTGGTTGGTCACAAACCAAATTCTTCTTGGCTGGCTCTACAGTAAGTGCCTGTAGAAGTTGCATTGCAGCTGACCCAATGTAAGATGTCTCGAGACCTCTGGACGTCAGCAAAGAGCTTGACAGGGGTTAATGCCAAAGCTCGGGTGCAGCTGTTGAAATTCGAGTTCCAAAGTATGAGAAAGAGGTCGCTGAAAATGGAGGAGTACCTAATCAAGATGAAAGTTCTTTCCGATAAATTGCCGCTAGTTGGGAGCCCTGTCTCACCTGAAGATTTTGTTGCACAGGTGCTTTCTAGACTTGATACCAACTATAATCCCCTCTAGTATATTTGTCATATAGGGAGAATCTAAGCTGGGCTGAGCTTCATCTAAAGCTGGTAACATTTGAAGCTCGCTTAGAACATATCAATAATATTGTTTCTATAACTAATGCCTTTGCTAATGTTGCTGTGAGATCTGAGGAAAATAGAGGAAGTCGGGGCTCCTGGAAATCTCGTGGCAACAAGACCAAATCCCGTGGACAAGGTACCTTTGGGCGTGGAATGCAGACACAAGGACTGAGTCCCAAGAGAAGCCTCAATGCCAACTTTGTAAGAAGTTTGCACATGAAGTAAGATCCTGTTATGAAAAGGACTATGATGGTCCCTCAGGGAAGAGATTTGGTTCTTGTAACTCTTTTTTCTTCTCCTGTTTTAGCTCTTACTGCTACGAATGAGACTGCGACTGATCCAGCGTGGTATCTAGACAGTGGAGCCACTCATCATGTGGCTTTATCATCTGCCTCCATTGATCCCAAGACTGAGGAAACAGGTAACAACCAAATTTTGGTTGGAGATGGTTACCCACTTTCTATTAAGAACACTGGAACTGCTATATTATCTTGTTCTAATTCACAACATCTTAAAATGAAAGATGTTTTAGTTGTGCCCAAAATGACAAAGAATCTGCTAAGTGTTAAGAAACTGACTAATGATAACCCAGTATATGTGCCATTCTACTCACATGGTTGTTTTGTGAAGGACCTACATACTGATAGGACACTAGTGCATGGATTTCCAGTTGGAGGGATGTACAAGGTTGCTGGAGCTACTCAACCATGCTCGTCTATTTTCAATTCTGTTAAGAGTAAAGAGTCTAAGAGTCAGTGTTATGCTTTAGTCTCATCCTAGAATCTTGGCATAGGAAGCTAGGTCATCCACATAGCAAAATTTTAAATCAAGTGGTTGTAAAGTTTTGCCCAATATCAATAAAGGAAGTTTTGAGTTTTGTGAATCGTGTCAATTGGGTAAATCTCACCGGTTGCCCTTCAATTTTTCTAATTCCAGAGCTTACTCTCCTCTGCCGTTGGTTCATACTGATTTATGGGGACCTGCCCCCCTATGCTCTTTTGGTGGATATAGATATTACATAAGTTTTCTGGATGATTTTAGTAGGTATACTTGGATTTATCCTTTGAAATCCAAGGATGAAGCTCTCACATCCTTCAAACTTTTTAAAAATATGGTTGAAAATCAATTTGACAAAAGAATAAAGATTCTGCAAAGTGATTGGAGTGGTGAATTTAGAAAGTTTCAGCCACTTTTAGATGAATGTGGAATTATTTTTTGTCATTCCTGTCCATACACATCTGCACAAAATGGAAGGATAGAAAGAAAACATAGACATGTTGTTGAAACTGGACTTACCTTACTTGCACAAGCACAAATGCCTTTGTATTATTGGTAGGAGGCTTTTGCTACAGCTGTTTATCTGATAAATAGACTACCTACTCAAGTTCTTAAAGGCATTTCTCCTTTCCAACAACTGTATGACAAGCAACCTGATTACACTTATCTAAAGGTCTTTGGTTGTGCCTGTTATCCTTGCTTGAGACCTTTTCATACTCACAAATTTCAATACCATAGCACACAATGTGTTTTTATAGGATATAGTGGCATGCACAAGGGCTACAAGTGTCTCAGTTCTACTGAAAAAATGTATATCTCAAGACATGTCGTTTTTAATGAATCATTCTTTCCCTTTGCAAATGGATTCATTGACCTGCGGAAGCCTTCTCAACCCGAAACTGTTTCTTATTCTCCCTTGTCAATGGAACTGACGCATTCCTCTCTGTTAAATTAGTGCACTTCTAATAGCAAAACTGCTGATACTAGTTCAACAAATGATTCTGTTGATAAGTTATCCAATATTGCTACAGATTCTACCTACAGTCTACTGATGAATGTTTACCGCTGAAACTGTGCAAGTGCAAGAACCATGCCTATCACATTCTTCTTCTCATGGTACATTTGCTCACAATTCAATCTCTGAATCAACAAGATTAGCTGCTGAGCAAACAGCAAGTTAGCCTGAATCTCATTCATCACCTACCGTTAGTGATTGCTCTATTCAACAACAAAATGAGACAGTGGCAGTAGTTGTTCCTCCAACAAATACATATCCTATGCAGACTAGAAGCAAGAAAGGAATTTTCAAGAGGAAAAATCCTTTCGTTAGGACTACCACTCTTCGGCTAAGGGAACCGACAACTATGAATGAAGCCCTTTCTCACCCTTTGTGGAAGAAAGCCATGGTAGATGAATATGAAGTACTCATCAAGAACAAGACTTGGCAACTTGTTCCTTATAGAGGTTAGGACAACATTGTAGAATGCAAATGGGTTTTTAAAACCAAATATAAAGCTGATGGAACCTTAGATAGACCTAAAGCTAGATTAGTGGCAAAAGGTTTTCAACAAACAGCTAGGATAGATTTTACTAAAACCTTTAGTCCAGTGATTAAATCTACAACCATTAGAATTGTGCTTTCAATTGCTATCTCCTATGGTTGGACAACAAGGTAGCTGGACATAAACAATGCTTTCTTAAATGGAGTCTTGACTGAAACTGTCTTTATGCAACAACCAGAAGGCTTTGTGGACAAATCGCATCCTAGACATGTGTGTAGGTTGTCTAAGGCAATCTATGGACTCAAACAGGCACTACAAGGATATGAAAGAAAGAACAAACAAACTAATCAGAAGGTAAGAGATTACAAATCCTAGAGCTTGATGGAGTGCTCCACAAGGGCCAAAGCCTCATTGACCAGACGATAAGTAGGAATCTCTTCATTGCTAAAGATGCGACAGTTCCTAGCGCGCCATAGACGCCAACAAAGAATACCAAAAGTGGTGCACCAACGAGAGTTGCTATCATTCATTCCAAGATTCTTGTGCAGCCAACTTGTAAAATCCACAGTAAGGAAGGATGGAAGGATCTGGGCTGGAATAAGGAGCGTCTAACAATCCTTAGCCAGCGGGCAACGCCGAAGGATATGATCAATATCTTCCACTGAGCTACCACAGATTGCACAAGAGGCATCAGCTGCCAAATGTCGACGCAATCTTTCCTTATTGGTAAGAAGTCTATCATTTAGCACCAACCATAAAAAAGTTCGGACTGTTTGAGGGCCTCTCTAGTGCCATGCAAGATTCCATATCCTGCTCTCTTCATTCCACTGGTCTTGCACTAGGAGCTCATAAACGGATTTTACTGTGACCTGTTTGTCTTTTCACCAAGTCAGAATCCTGGCAGATCGGGGGCTTAGATTCCTCAAAAAGCTTTAACATGTCTTGAGGTAATTTATCCTTAAAATCACCCCACTTCCATTGCCCATCAAAAGTAACATAATCACTTATAGGTTTCTGGAGATCACCATCATTCAAGGGGTAAAAGGATAGCTACGAGAGAGGTCCCAAGTCAACGATCCAATGATCCGACCAAAACCTGGCTGTTCTCCCATTACCCACATTCCACACATACCCAAGGCTAAGCTCTTCCCAAACGGCCATAAGGCTTCTCCAAAGGTGGGAAGCATTACGGTTTTGGGATTGCTGAGGCCATTGGTCCTTCCAGTTATATTTGGACCTAAGGACTTGAACCCATAGTGAATTAGGTTGAGTCCTAACCCTATGCACCACTTTCATCAGGAAGGTAGAATTTAGACTAGCAAGATCCTTCAATCCACATCCACCATGCTGTTTGGGTTGACACATGACGGACCATGCCATGAGGGGAACTCCTTTGTGCTGGTCAGAAGAGCCCCAGATGAATTGCCTGATAATGCTCTGGATTTTATTACAAGTGGAGGTAGGCAGTCTCGTAGTCTGCATGGGATAAAGAGCAATAGTGGATAAAACAGACTGAGCCAAGGTTATTCTACCTGCGAGAGAGAGAGAGAACGAGCTTCCCAACCTTGCATCTTAAGTTGAACCCTATCCTCAATATACCGATAAGTATCCTTAGTCACCCTCTGGTGAAGGAGCGGGACTCCCAGATATTTACCAAGGTGATCAGTCTTCTGAAAGCCTAATGTAGAACATATATGATTAGCAAATTGAGGTAGAACATTCCGTGAGAAGAAGATCCTAGTTTTGCCTTTATTAACCTTGAGTCCTGAGGCCCTGCAAAAGTCATCAAGAAGGCGCTGCATCAAATGAGTCTAACCATCATTCGCTAAGTTGAATATGAGGAGATCATCAGTAAAAAAACAGATGAGAAAGGTGGGGTCCCCCCTGATGCAACTGCACAGCCTTCCATGATCCACTATATACCTCTTTACAAATGGCTTGCGAGAGTCTTTCCATGCAGAGAACAAAGATGTATGGTGAGAGAGGATCTCCCTGGCGAATTCCATACTGAGGCCAAAAAGTTTCTAAGAGGTGACCATTCCATAGAACTTGCATGGATGAGGTGGTTATACACTGCATAATAAGATGCTGGAGTTTCAAAGGTAACTTAGCATCTACGAGTGTATTGGCAATGAAATCCCATCTCAACCTATCAAAGGCTTTCTCAAGGTCGATCTTGGATGCCATCCAGCCTTGCTTGCCACTTTTCCTCCTCATAGAGTGTATTACCTCTTGGCTAATAATAATGTTATCCGTAATGCTCATGCCCTTTATGTAACTGGCTTATTGAGGCAAAGTAAGGAGAGGCATAACTGTTTTGAGTCTGTTGGCGATGATTTTTGTGATGAGTTTATAAATTGTAGAACAAAGACTGATTGGTCTAAAATCCTTAAGTACCTGGGGATGGTCAACTTTAGGGATCAAGGCAATGAGAGTACGGTTAAAACGCTAATCCATCGTACTCCCATCAAATACCTTCTTAACTTCCTCAAAAACGCTATCACCCACAATATCCCATTGAGTTTGGAAAAACATTGCATGAAGACCATCACTGCTGGGAGACTTAAGGGGGTGCATATCAAAAAGTGCCTTACGAGTTTCCTCCTTGGTGACAGGGCTATCAAGGTTAGCAAGCATGGAATGAGAAATTTGAGGAAAAAGTCCAGCGTACCTAAAGTTAGGGCTACTGTCTACTTCTAGAGAGTAGAGATTACGAAAGAAGTCAGTCACCATGTTGGAAAGTCTAGTCTGATCTGCCTCCTACAAGCCCGACTCATCCTTAAGCAGGAGGATTTTGCGTTTCCGTCTAGTGAGAGCTTTTGTGTGGAAGAACTTTATATTTCTATCCCCCTCCTTTATCCATTAACTACGGGATTTTTGCATCCAAAGAACCTCCTCTTGCAGGCAAACGTTTTCATAGTCTAGCAGCAGTTCTCTTTCCAGGTCCATAAGATATGGAGAATAAGGGTAGCGCTCAAGCCCTTGTTGAACTCCTGTTAACCGCTTTCTAATATTTCTCTTTTTATTCCCAATATTCCCAAAAGCGGTGGCATTCCATCTATGAGCTTCAGCAGTAAAATATTCAATATTATCTCCCAGATTCCTACCTTTATCCCAAGTATTAAGCACCAAGTCATGGAAGCCTGAATGCAAGACCCACGGAGCCAAGAAGCTGAATGGAGTTTGGTTATTTCGATGCTCCCCTACATGAGTAATAAGGAGAGGCCTATGGTCACTTTGGATCTTTGGCAAATGCAAAACCACACTATTAGGATGATGAAAAAGCCATTGTTGGTTGCCTAAGGCTCTGTCAGGCCTCACCAATAGGCCACCTCTTTGCCATGTGAACTTAGGCCCATTATAGCCTAAATCCAAGAGACTAGCACTCTGCACAAAATGGTTGAACGATTTACATCCAGGCCTCATTCTCCTAGAGCCTCCTTTCCTGTCCTCTAGATGAAGAGTGGCATTAAAGTCACCAACTAATATCCACGGGACCGCAGAATCCACATGAAGCTTAAGGAGATCCCTCCAGAGCCACTCACGCAAAGAAGGGTTAGGACTACCGTAAACAACTGTAAATAAATAAGAATTAGTACCTGTTTGACCAGCTAAAAGGGCATGAATAAACTGTTTGTGATTATGAAGAACCGTTAAGTTGACATCATCCTTCCAAAGGAGCCAATTTCCTCCGGAGAAACCAGAAGCTTCAATCCGATGGGACTTAGGATAATTAATTTTCCTAATGACCTTATTGGCTTGCCTACCAGAAATTCGAGGTTCGACAAGAGCAACTATGTGCGATCTGTATTCCTGAAGCAAAGATCTCAAAGTCCTGTGAAAGGAAGCAGAAGCTGCTCCTTGACAATTCCATGTAAGGATAGAATGATTCATTGGATAAATGACAAAATTACTGCCCCTTCAGATTTTTCTAAAGCTGAATCCTCCTCAAAGCCCAATCCGGTTGCTTTAGCAAAGGGCATATCATCCTCATCAGACTCGTTTGGGTGGCCCAATGCCTCGGCAAAGGCCTGGGATAGTTGCTCGGAAGGAAGCCCATAAGCATCTTTCATTTTAATTTTGGAGACTTTGAATTTGGCCTTTGGGTTAAGTTGAAGAGCTCTACTAGGCTTGGCTTTATCAGGCGGTTTCCAAATAACTTACCTATTCTAGAGGAAACCGTGGGCCTTTGTGGAGCGATCTCAGTTCCATCATTATGCGCAGTGTCCATTCCAACCAGAGACGACAAAATAACAGCAAAGTGGGAAGGTCCAAGCGACTTAGGCATGTGGGATTCTTTGAAAATAGTAGACGCAAATATTGAGGTAGATTGGTCAGAAGATGTTTCAGCTTTGGACGTACATGGAGGGAGATCAGAAGGGGTAACAACATTGGATGGCGTTGACTTGGGCTTGGGATTTGTCTTTATGGGCTTCATGGTAGGAGCACGCTGCTGACAGAGTGCCATTGCTCAACATCCTCTGTACGAGGATTACTCCTTCCGTGATCGTCAGCGCTGTCCAACGAGTCCAATGCAGTAAATCTATTACCACCTCTTGCATTAGAAGGGAAAGAGCTCGGGCTATCTCTCCTTCTTGCTCTGGAATGGCGTCCATAATGAGGCTTAACTTGCATCCATTCTCCAAAGGCTTGTTTTGCACGCGCCGCTGTATTCCGGCTATCACGCACTGGTTGCTCCCTAGGAGTAGGGGCAACTGCCTGAGAGATCATCGGCGTCTTCTGAGACGGTGCCAGTTGCATGCGTAAACTGCACGCCTTTTCTAAATGGCCATAGCCACCACACCCATAGCAAATGGTGGGGAGGCCTTCATATTCAACAATCTGTTTTTCCATTTGCAACACCCATAGCAAATGGTGGGGAGGTCATCATACAAATTATATCCTTTATTTGTTGTTATATTGACTTCATTTTCAATTTGTAATCAAAGTTAATGATTTTTAAGATTTTTTTCTTTATGTGTGAAACATGCTCAAAATAAATTATAGATAGGGTCAGAAGATTACAATGACATCGTTGAAGAAAAATTGATTTGTTTTGGTTTATAAAATGAAGTTACCCATAAATTGCTCTCGATAACAACTAAATGAAAAGCAATGAAAAGCAAAACTTCACATCTCATATCACTCAAAAGAATTGACAAATACAATGATTTTACCCAATTTCATCTCGCTAATAATTCAGTAATTAATATAAAATTTAGTTTATACTACAAATTAAATTTTACACTAACCACTATCCTTATTATGAGAGTCAATTAACTTTTTTTTTAGAGAGATTAGGCAAGTTAAATAAATTACTTAATGGTATTTATGTGTAGTGTTAAATTATATATCAGTTTATAAGCTATACAAACTAATTTGGATAAAAATGATAATTTATAAAAAATGTTTTAAAATAATTTATTTAGTTTCGTTAATCTTATAAAATAATAAATTGGTTCTTAGAAATACTACTTTTGTTTCCATCATTGCATGCATTGTTTTGTTATTGTTGTTGATCTTTGGTTTTTGATGAACTTAATATAATTGTTCATCTATAAATACATTACACAAATTTACATATGCCAAAATTAACCATCAACAAGCTATTAACGATGGAAACTATGTGAACACATAACACATTCAGTGCAAAGGATGAAAGGAAAGATAAAATGAAAATCTTTAAAATCAATTCAAATCTTCCCCACTACAATCTACAAGCCACTGTACAAAGACAACTGTCTAGAATCAACAGTGACCAAAACGACATTGAATTTTCAATAAGGTGATCACAAAAGAAAAAAAGGATTTCATTTTATTCACCTATAAAGACCAACAAATCAATGCTTAATAGATCAAAAACTAAAAATAAAAAAATACAACTGAGAGAAGCAAGATTCTCACACACTACATTTCAAACACATACAGACACTTGTCCACTAACCAGTGAGAACGGGGGGAAATGTTGGGGAAACTAAAGCCATTGATCTTCTTGTATCAACAACAGATGGTAGAATCCCCATACGAAGCTCAAGATCTTTGATTAATATACATATTTTGTTCTCTGATCCGCACGAACACCCTTTCCTCCATTGACTTCTAAGTCATGCCTGCACCAACAGAACAGGTTAGAGAACTATGCTGGAGCCCTATCCATCAGGTTCAATTCAACCCATTTGATTTTTTTAACAAAAAATTTATTTAAAAAACTGTCAGGCTAAATATTCCATAGGAGAGCATAAGCACATCAATGTATAAATGTATTTAATGAAATAATACTATAAAATGCACAAATTAAAACAATAACAACCTGTTTTGGCCCATGGTTTGAATGGGCTTAAATATTCGGACCAACTAGCGGGTCGTGTAAGTTGACCCATCAAACCAATTCTTTTTGACAATGCCAATATTTACTAAGGAAATTGGAAAGCCCTTTTGACAAGGCTATTATTTACTGAGAAGTGAGAGCTAAAAGGTCAGTCGGTGGTATAAAGAAAGAGAAGGATTCCTGCATCAGCAGCCCTCTTATCTACCAGCAAGGGCACCCCTTTTACTAAACAAATGGAAAGGCAATCCCATATGAAAAGAACAGCTCAAAAACCTAGTCCTAGGGTATATTATGAGAATATAAATATTCATCACTAACGGGAAAGAGAAACTCAACTGGAACACAAAATCTGGGATGGTCAACTGCTCACGAGGTACGTATTTAAAGAGTTGCAGAAGTCGATCAGCATACACCACTTTCTTCCAAACCTATCAGTTTATTGGAAATAATAATTATACATGTGTGCTACTCAAATCAGTTTAACTTCCACGCATAGAATCCAATCTCTTAACATACCACATTGTCCACAAGCCACTGAAGTGTAAATATTGCTGCTTTTAGTCCAAAAGTTGGGTGAAGAACATAAATTGCCTACACATATCAAACTGCAAGATCAGAACAAAGACCGTGAAGTTGGCATGCGTCAATAACATCTGTACAATCCATACATGCAGGTTTCGCCGGTGCTTCTGACCAAGTATCTGTTGTAATCTCTTCATCCAACCCAGGTCTGGTTGCCTGTTTATTCCAAAGTAGGGTGAAGAGAAGTTAAAATATCTATAGTTAGTCCATTTCCTCTACATGTACTGACAAATTTTTCAAGACGGACAACCCTTAGAATATCAGAAACCGCAATATGCTTAAAAGAAATTACTAATATGTACTTTGCACAATTTTATCTTATAAAACTTACATCTGCAGAGATGCCGCAGAGTGGAAGTAAACAATAGTATAAGGCTTCTGAATTAAAGGCTCGAACTCCTGAAATTTAATGACAAAATGATTTATTACATGTGAAAAGTAAACGGGAAACAGGAAATATAAAGTTAGAATTTATCGCTAGGAATCAGTTTCAAAAAGGGTAGTATGGACACGGGCATAAGACTTATCAATTATTATAGGATGTGTTGCAAACTAAGGGTATATAAGGGGAGATGACTGCCTGTGTGCACTGGTGTCCAAATTATTAAGGTATCTCATTCAATGTAACTATGTTTTAACAACAAATTTCAACAGAATGCATTGCCAACATCCGGCAAATGAAATTTCATAATCACAGATGTTATGCTCAACCTAAATAAATGTCAAGGAGTAGATTATAAGCATATTACCTTTACCACATAGAGCAAAAAACGTTCCAGATCAAGACATCTGAGCAAAAAGTGTGCCCCCACAACAACCATAACAGGACGACCTTCATTGTCTACTCCACCACGATAACTGAAAAATAATGTTACTTCGATCATTAGATACAAAGATTGATATGAGCAATTGCAAATGGCCTTACACTGATTGGTTAGAATAAATAGGCATGTCAGAAATTTTAAAGAGCATAAAACATTATTATAAAGAAGAATCGTATTATCCTGCATCATAATTTAGCTATTCACTTCCCAAAAGAGAATCACTATATCAAGATGACTTAAATAGAACTATTATCCCTAAACGGATTGACCAAAAAAGTCTTCACATAGCTAAAGAAGAAGCCAAAAAGGTTGAAATAATTTCAATACTTCAGAAACTCAACTTTTCTTTCGTAAATATTGCAAACTATTCATTCTCCAACAGGTAACCATGCAAAGACCTCCAACTAACTAGTATGACTCACCAATCGTAACAATGAAGAAGATTGAGATTGGAAGCCATATCTGAACTGACTATGCGACCAAAACTTAATATTGAAGTACATATACTTACACTATTTTCATATCTGCAATTTCAGAAAGGCTTAGAGAATTTGCTTTAGCAAGGTATCTAGAGTGAAGAGAATATTCTTCAGCAGCAGATAATGGAGGCGCGACAAGTGCACCAAATCCAAGCATTCTGGCTAAATTCCAGCCTCTTTGTGCTTCAGCAGCTTTCTCCCACTGCTCCTGACGTCTTTGATCAGGATCTTTTACTATGGACATGAAAGCAGGATCCAGAAACAAACCTAAAGATGATGAAGTCCTATACAAGCCACACAGATCAGGAACACACCATCACAAACAAACATAACTTCAAAATATTAAGCAAATGAATTGAATGGCAATTAATAATGACATGTGGTTCTGTAGGAAACCAAAGTTAATTCTGTTGGAAATTATAGTTGATTTTGATTAAGTAATTTCAGGTGTTTTTATTTTAATTAAGGGTGACATTTTAGTTATTTTTGGACAACATTGTTATCCTCCTAGGACCAGTTTTAGCATTTGATTTTGACATGGATAAAGCCATACCATTTTGATTAAAATAACATTATTTTAAATATTTTGTTTTGATAGGCTTTATCACTAAGTTAACTGAGAGCTTGAATCTCTCTTTTATTATCTACAAAGGGAATGCTGCTTTCATCTGATAAAATTCATTTAAATGATTCTTGAACCCCAATATTCTACACATTCCATATCTTGAAATGCTTTCATTTCAAGTAGAAAAATCAAGATTGTAGCTCTTGCAAATGGGGAAAAGATTCCGGCAAGCAAATGGTTTTGCTCAAGTACGAAAGAATAGATTCTAGGTTTCCCTTCAGCAATCACTTTTTCTGTGGTTGAAATTATTGTACAAAAATGCTGGTATCAAGGTTGGCAAGAGAAATAATCTACTTTTTATTTTTATTTTACTTTTTTTGGGGTGGGGGGAATCAGATTGGGTGCTTCTTCAGCTATTTTGAGTTGTAAGCAAAAGCTTGTAATCTTGAAACAATAGCTAACCTGCGTACCGAGCCAACATCACTGATAGGAACATCAACTGAAGCTTCAGGAGGTTTTACAATATTGTGTTTAGGCAAAGGCTTAATTCTGATTTTACGCTCATCAATGGTGGTCTCACCATTCTCATCTCCAACATCTGCAGGAAGTTTTGTCGAAGCCACCTCCTCCTCATGTTTATCACGAGGAAAGTAAAGTGGAAGCAACCTACATGAAATGATTCAAGATAATATAATAAGTCAATAGGGAATATACAGTATGCAAAAGTAAGATTGAAAAGCAAGTGAACCAAAATTGGATGGCTTCAAAGACTAGCGTCACTCAAAACAGTACGAGTAGTGAAAACTGAAAACCACAATAAAATACCTTTTATATATCTCAGTATCAGTTGAGCTGATAGTGCAAAAGACAACAGCTGCTATATTGGCTTTGTGCTTCTCAAGAAATCTTCGCACAGTCCCTGTGTATGAGACATTAATTTGGGGGGAGGGGGCAAAGTTAAGAAGCCAATGATTTATCCACTGTTATTCAACCATCTGAATTGCTAGCTTAACAACAGAGGAAGCATGCATCTCCCTTCAAACGCATTCAAGAATTGTGTATTATGTTAATACCATGCATAGAAAGATACTCCTAACATCAAATATGTTTTTGCTGCACTAATAACTCACCTACTTGTCACCCCTACGATTAAAAAAAAAGCATGTAAATTTTTTTTTCTTATATTTAGCCTTTAGAGCAGCCATTTTTCATATGGAAAACCGCAATGGAATAGCTATATCACATATCAAGAAAATTGGGGCAATTTCGATTCCCTGAGATTGCTGATGTTATCAAATATGATTCATAAGGTAAGGGTAAATATCACAGGAATCATTTTAGAAAAAAAGTAACATCATGAAAGAAAAAATGTCTCACTAATAGCTACATGTGCAGCTGGTTCACGGGGATAGTTCTTTGCTTCTGTATAAGTGCAGCCCATAGCTATGCTGCATACATATGCCCAAGACACAGTAAGTTGTACGCATCAGAAACAACATAGAGATGCACCAGAACAAAAACTTTTGCAAGGATGAAAGGATGTGAAATTTTTAAAATAAACCTGCAAAGACCATTCTCAATCAGAAGCTCCAGGCAAGAACGATAGCAATGACTCAGAGCATTTTCTGCAGCAGTATGGTACTTTACAGCATACCTAGGACCAACAGTATGGATGACTCTCCTACAAAATTTATATAAGGAATATAACATAATATAAAAGAATTATTGATGAGAAATTGCATGTAACTAGGGAAGAATTATAGACCAGAGACAAACGTGTAGAAAACAGGCATAATTAGTGCAGCAAGGTACAACTAAGAATCTAAGATCCAAACTAAAAGGAAAGAACAAGCATACTGCATCGCATTTGCAGAGATGCCTCCCCCATTCAACAGACTACAATAAACAAATCCCACACCCGCTAATGATCATCCAAGATTGACACAAAATCAATAATAGAAAGCTTCTTGTAATAAATGCAACACTCTGACTGAAAATGAATTGTCAGTGTCCATGTCGATTCTCCAGACAGAGAAAATAAAGGAAGCCATGTTTGCATGGCGGAGTGGTCTTATAACCTGGTGAATAGAGATTGTTTATGTCCTCTGCATGGACAAGTACATGAAAGAGGGCCCTATAGACAAAATACCAACCTTGCAGGAAGGTCATATGCATTAGTAACTTTAGCCATTCCTGTTCGACATCCACCCTGTCAGGAAAAAAGATACAAAATCAGTATATGTTGACAATAAACTTCTCGCTTCTAGAAAACTTCTCATCAGTCATGCCACCGAGAAAACAGAATTTATCAGAGATGTTTATAGGAAACAAATAGGTTCACTCGTATGCAATAACAATACCTTGGATAATATTTCATCCCAAGCCTTAAACTCGCAAAAGGATTCAAAATTTACAAGTCACGGTTAAAATATTAAACTCAATTAATTCCCCAGGTCCCACATTATCAACATTAAGCACATAAAGAATAATTTTTTCCTGGAGCAAATAAAAAGAACATATGATTAACCATACCAGCGTCATACATTCTTCTGCAAGACCAGGTCCAGCTGCAGCATGCAAACCAGGGCTGCTGTGTGCTTCATCCAAGTTCTGTTGACCAAGAATAATTGGTTAAAAAATATGGCCTGGTAAGGTCCCTTTTATTTACTACAGGTTCAATTCAACATGCTTTACAGCAGTGGCAAATACATATGTTTTAGTCAGTACTCAGTAGGAACAATAAATACATACTTCTAGAAATTATCATTTAATTTTTATCACAATTTTACATAAGTAATAGAGGGATGATGAAGCAAGTGGAATTAACTTTTCCTCGATAATGCTGTTCAAAAAAATAAAGCAATTTTCTGCATCATCATAAATGTCATGTCGGCGAAATATATTCATTGTCTTTCAAACTTCTAGCTACACATTTGGAGCCAATAACAGGACAAATGGAGATATATAGAAGGGTCAATAAGAAAATCAATATATACCTATAAAAGAAATTTGCAAAAATTACAGGGGGATTTTCACACAAGTCCATATACTGGATCCACCAGGACCACCCCTACCCAATAGTTACCTTATATTACATAATGACACCAATCAAGGGCGCAAGGTTAAAAAAGTTCAGCCACAGAATATAAACAGGCTCTAGGTAAGGGTAAAAGAATTTCCAATGTAATATGACTCCCAAGCTGGCAAGCAGACACGAGATAGCCCATAGCAATAAATGTCACACGCGGATCGGGGAAAATAACTTGCCATTTTTTCAAAGGCATAGAGATATCTATCAGAACAACACTTATTAGGCTTCAATGTCATACACTTTATCCAGCAACAGAATCATCATTATCCAAAAGTTTCTTTGCTTTCAGACACCAGACAGTTTAGTATTGCCAGACACTTCTGAGCCTAAGGCAAAAAATGAAGAAACAAGTAACTCTAAAAGCAGCTAGTTAACTCTATTCAAAAGAACATAAATCGGGAAAATCTAACATATGACTGACTCAGACAAAAATTATATATTTAAGTTCATGGTAGGTGGGTATATTATTAAAAATCCCTAAAAAAAAAGGATGCCACCAAAAATAGTTTGAACCCAGGGTACTTAAAAATTACAATTATTGTGAACAAGTTTATGAACAAAATAACCACTTAAGTAACAGAACAAATGCATTGGTGCCCTTTCTGCCCCCAGTCCCAACATGTTTCCAGTACCCCTCAAGGGCTATTATCCAGCAAAATAAGTGCCCCCAGGGGGTCATAAGGAACATTTAATCTATCTGATGTGGACAGAAACACCCAACACACTGCAACAGAGGTCAATAAATCAGATTTCAGCTTTAGCGTTCCCCAAGTGGTCAAAAAATGGATTGTGAATTTACCAAAGAACTTCCACAATCAATTTCCTTCCAAAGCAATACCATATACAATTATCAATTATAGAATGCTCATATCAGATGATAAGGAAAAGAGAAGTGCATAATCATACAAAGAGGAGAATAAATACACCTTAGACATCACACGCGTGTGTGTATGTGAATGTAACATACCTCATTTGTTGAATTTACTACAGCATCCACTGCAAGATTCCAGGGATCCCCCCTCCACAAATAAATCTCTGAATTAATTTCATGGTCAACCGGAAACCTTGCCACTGACCCAATGCCACCACCCTGAGTTCCTGATGTATATGATAAAGGATCAGGAAAGTCCAAGCAAGAATAAGATGGATCTCCATTGTCAAACTCCAAGGAAGACCTATGCTCGGCATCACTCCATCGTGGAATCTGATCTAAAATCACAATGGAATCCCCATTATCAGTTGGCAATCCACCTCGGGTAGTGACTGACCCCACAGGCTGGTACATTTGCGTAACTCCAATTTACAGCACTGCGTCCCTTCTTGAGGTTGCAAATTCTGTGTCTAGAAAACTATTAAAAACTGACAGGTGACTGACCTTATATAGCCAAATACAAGCACAATGTGGCTATACTGGAATTAGAGGCAAAGACTAGAAAGGAACTCAACCCCAGGAAGTTCTGTTGGTCAAAATGAAGATCTTTAAATACATATAATTACCTCCACATAACAAACTAGAACTTTCCCATTGAAATTCCCTTAAAATTAACCGCCATAAATAAAGATTTCAGACAGGATTTTCAAGATTCCTCCTACTCATAAATCATCCTTGTTTGGCAGCCACATAAATGCAGGGAAAAGGATTATGAATAGGAAAAATCTAATTACATAGAACCAAAAGCGAACAAAACTATGGATGGCATACTTCAATAGCTATTTCCAAGAGTAAATCCGAAACAAAAGCAGACGTGGATCTTATAATTGCATTACGACCGTTTAAGGGATAATTGGTTCGGATCAAAACCCTGTCCTGAGATTTTTTTTTTTTGGGAAGAAATGAAAACGAAAATCTCAGATATTATAAGAGAAAAACCAAAAACACTAATAATTTAGAACCCACAAAACTACCTGTAGCTAGATTATGGGTGCGGAAAATTAATTCCTTTTACTTCCTTCCCCCTCAGATTTTCTCTGCGGGAATGACTCAGAAACACAGCTCCTTACTGGGGTTGACGACAACGAACTTGCAAACTTCATTCGACCAGGACATAATTACGATGGAAAAAAAATATATATATATATATATATATATTATTGAATGTCCTGGCTTCTTGTCCTTTTCCGCTTGAATTAATATTTTAATTAATTTAATTAAATAGTATAGTAAAAATATCTATTTTTAATCACGAAACTTTATTTATAGCAATAGAAGTAATATAAATGCAATAAAAATAAATGTATTATCACTTAGCAGGTGAAAAATAATGTAATGTAATTTAATATTTAGCATAAATATACTTTTTATGAAATTTATGAGCATCTTCATATTTCATGTGTAATTGTGTATATCTATGTGCTTGTTTGGCAACATTTGGATTGTAGCCATAAGCACGTTCAGCAGTATTTTTCCGTAAAATGAGATAATTTTCTCCACATATTTACCTCGACTTGTGTGAATAAACCCATAAGTACTTCTCCACCGCTTTGTCAAACGGACCCTATATCTACATGTATTATCTGAACACCAAAAAAAAAAATCGTGAGAGCCATATCTTTATAAAATAACGGAAATGTGAAACAAAACTCAATAATGTTAAACTGTAAAATAGAGAAATTCAAAATAAAGGATCAAAAGAAAATAAAATTTATTATAAAAGACTATTAAAGTAATAATTATTTAGGAAGTCAAATTCCAAAATAAAAATTTGAAATTATTGATTTGCCCATAACTAAACATTTTACGTTATTTACTATATTTAAAATTAAAAAATAACTAAAATTATCCATAGTACATATTTGACATGTTCTTATCTTTTTTGCTAACTTTTATTTTTCACCTAAATTTTATATTCATATTATCAATATACCATTTAACCAATCAAGGTAATGTCAATTGATTTAATTTATAGTAACAACACTAATGTCAATTAAAAATTTTAATAAATCAAAATAAATAAGTTTTATCTTTTCATAATTATCTTGATATTTTTATTTTATTAACATTACATGCATTATTAACTCGTATAAATTTCTTTTAAATTAAAAATAAATCATATAAACTCTTGAATTATTTTAAAATGCGTGAATTTTATTTTTACTTTGTACACTTATATAC
Organism: Vachellia pachyceras; assembly: GCA_025593235.1. Taxonomy (NCBI): domain Eukaryota; kingdom Viridiplantae; phylum Streptophyta; class Magnoliopsida; order Fabales; family Fabaceae; genus Vachellia; species Vachellia pachyceras. The sequence continues at coordinate 21,908 of JANTPZ010155374.1, forward strand.
CTTTTGTCACACGTATATAATAAATCATAAAACATTTTAATTTTTCTTAATATTATATAAATTTTATTTTAGTCAAAGTTTGTATTCAGTTTTAAAAAAATATAAATATCATTTTTTTCATGTCGTTTACCCTAATTTTCCCTTAAAATTATTAACGCCGAAATGAAGAATTTGACAGTTGATTCCATTCTTAATTTTTTCCCCTAGCATTTATTGGTTACCTAATTTTCATTTTTCGTCATTGAAGTCAAAAACAAAAAAGTGGATTCCATCACATCTGAATTGATACAAGAGTCAAGTACCATATATAATTGAATTTCACTCGTTGGAATCGAATGCGAATATTCCTTTTATTTTTAATTAACAAATGCGAAATATAACTAGAACTTGGGGATCATGATCAGTGTATTAATTAAAAATATTAAGAGCTATTCATTACGGTTAATTAATTTTGAGCTCCGTACAAATATACTTAGCCCAATCTCATAAAGGGAGAATCTTTGTATATCATCTTCAACTTTTTAGTTTGGTTTGTAATGCTTACGTACTTTTGCATGACTATTGGATCAAGAGGTAAATTTACTCAAAGTATCCACGTAGTCATATCGGGTATTTGAAAGTGTTTTGAGGGATAATGTTGCCTTGAAAATCTAGAAAATGGTGCAATCTTAGCATAACTCTAACTGATGCAAACGATCGACTAAATTTTATTCAGTCAAACAAAATTATTTAACAGTCAAATTTAATCATTCTAACGGGTAGGGGTAGATTGGACTATTTTCTACACTACTAGGGCAACATTGCCCATCAAAAAAATTTTGAACATCCATTGCAAATCCATGGATACTTTTGAGCAAATTTGCCCTTTGACCCTTGACTATTTTTTCTCTCTCAGGGTTTTCTACAAATATATTTGCATAATGACTACATGTAGAGGGAATCGCGCCCATGGGACAGTGGTAACATGATAGGTCTAATTCAATTGGTAAGAAATCGGATCACAACTCATAAGTTCATGAGTTCAAATCCAAATGAAAAAATTTTGTTGATGGACGATTTGTAGGTACCTTTATAAACGCTCTCTAAATCTAAATACAAGCCCTAACTATAGTGAGCCCCAGAATCCGACTTACATACTTATTTATATTAAAAAAAGGTCTAGTCTGGTAAGACTTCATCCTTAACAGATCTGACCCGTTTTGAAAGTGCATGCATGTGGTCTGTTAGAGGCCTTTGTAAAAAAAAAAAAAGTTTAGTAGGTCACAACCAAATTTAAACATATCAAAAGGCCAAAGTTATACAAACAAATCTAAATTATCGAGAATAAAATAATAAAAAAATATGATATAAATTAATGTATAGGATATAAGTATGAGGGAGAATTGGAAATAAGTCTTCTATTAAAAATTAAATTGCAGAATGAGATTTTTCATAAAATGCAACTGAACTTCCACGTTATATGCAACTGAACATCCATATTATACAACTGAGCTTTCATATGGTAGGTGTTCCCTAAGCATAATTATATTTGCAGTATGATCACTTGGTCTATTTTCACCCTACACGAGAGAGGATGCATGTTTTGGATTGTTTGATAGTCCTCATTAGATTTCGAGCATAATCACCCTTTTCTTATATGTAATGTTATTTAGCTTAATATAATTGCCTCATCACAAAAAGAAAAATGATTGTTTTCTCCATTTTGTAGCTATGACAAAGTTTTAGATAAAAAGTGTATTTTCATCCTATAACTTATAAAGTATAAGGTATCTACTTTTTAAACCAAATATAAGGTACTTTTTAGTTTCTAACTCTAACATTAGGACTATTAAATTTAAATGATGATTTTTTTGGGAAAATCATTATTATTTTTAAAATTTGAACTTAATATATGCTAGCATTTATATATAAATGTTTTGTCATACTTACTTTTTTGATGTTGTTATGAAATTAATGGTGTTAGGGTTATGAAACTAAAAAAATTAATAAAATTAAAGGAATAAAATGAAATCTTAAATAAAATTAAAATATCTGATATCCACTTTTGCCAATATAGACCAAAGTGAGATGAAAGGGAAATTACTAAGTTCAACAAGCAATAAAGACTAAGCTAGAACTGGAGAAAAACAATGGCTGCTATAAGGTTTTAAGAAAATTATTTAATTACCAAAAAGTCCCAAATAATAAGTGTAAACTCGTTATCATTTTTAACAGACTTTTGGGTAATTAGATTCCTTCATTAAAACCTTATAATAATTTTTCAAAACGAAAACGAAAATAAAAACAGCTACAAATGGAAAATAAAAAAACAACGATAATTAAGATTGTCATTTGCAAATTGCCTCCACAGCCAACCTATTCTCCATGTCTTTGCCACACCCAGAAGCTCCAAGCACTTCCTCAGTAACATCAAAAGAACACATTTGCTTGCCAATACAAAGCTGCAACAATGGTAATTAAAAAAAAGATAAAAATCATTATCACTCTAAATAATCTAATTAGTTATAATTAACCCCAATAATCTTCATCAATTGATGATTTTCTATATATGTGTGTGTGTGTTACCGTATTGATGGCTGATAAGGCTTGTGGGGATTCACAAGAACCCTTTTGGAAGGATCCACAAGAACCAGTAGGCTGGCCAAAGCTAGCAAACTTGATCTCAGAGATGACTTGGCCCTCATTACAAGTAAGCTCCAAGTTGTGATTTTCATAAGCATTTGCACAAACCTTTTGAGGTGTCACAGTTCCAATCCTCACATCACTTGGATTCCCTCCCTTGTCCTCAAACAATACCAATGAGTTCAACCCTACTGGATTCAGAAATGACCTTGGAACATGATACCTTCAGGATGGTCGTCAAAAACAAACAAACAAACCCATATATCAGTACCTTAATTATAAAATCGCACTATTTATAAGTTAGTAAAGAGGAACGCTTAAACACAGTAAGAGAGAGGGAGAGGGAGAGGGAGACTACGAGGTTACATGGGTCCAACATTCTGTGAAACCCTTGCATGAGACCTCTCTCTCTCTCTCTCTCTCTGCCCCTGTGAACCCTAATCCTTTGCGAAGAGTACTGTAGTAGGGCATTAAACTAGATATTATGCAGAGTTGAAGAAGATGAAGATTGAATATGATAAAGGGATTGAGAAGAAAGAGAGATGATCAGGGTTACCATCTTTGAGTGGGGTTGCCACAGTTGGTGAGGCATTTACTTGGGTTATAGGGTCCACGGTAATCACAAGAGGCTGAGCAACCGTCTTCACCAGAAACGTAGCTTGGCCAATACCTTCCAAGGCTATTCCCATTAACCCAAGCTTCACCTTTCCCTAATCCCTTCAAATCCACCACCACTGGATCTGTTCCCCATGGAGTCTTGAACCATGTCTACACATTTTCCACACCAAAGTTATTACTTAAAACATTATTCATCTGTGTGTGTAGTTGATGAAACTATAAGAATATATACGAACACGTTTGTTTTTAGGGTAAAGTAGTATCCATCAACATCATGATTTTTACCCTTTAATTTTTCTGAAGATGAATTTTTATTAGTGTTACCTTGTACCAAACTAGGGGCTTGTTCTTTGGGAGGCCAAAGAAGAGCCAAGGCTTGATGGCATTTGGGAGGCTATAGAGTTGATCAAGCTGGCCTTGCAATCCAACTTTGTAAGTCCATTCGTTCTTTGAGATATCAACTAATGTTTGCTCTTTGCCAGTAGTATCATTTGTAGCCAACACGACAGGTCCCAGGATTCCCACTTGCACATCGTCAAAGTTTGCACCATAGTTCTATATGTTCATCATCCAAACAAAACAGAAATAACGACTGTCAGATTATATCTGTATGTATTATAATATATCTGTATGTATTATAATTATCATTTTTCTCAAAACTTCTTCAAATATACTCCTACAATAATAATTAACTAGAACGATAATTCAAATGCACTCATTTATATGGTACAGGGCCAGTTAAGACAGATAAGGTTACATCTGCTATGATCAACTAATTCACCTAACTTTATTAATCCTATTCAAATTAATTAAGTATCTCTTACATTTAAGTATCCAAAGAGTATATGACTTACCGGTAATCCAACAGTGCCACTAAGAAGAGCGATCTCGTTCTTTCCAGGTCTCAGTTGGATCTTAGACACATGCTGAAACTGATAGTGTCCATTCTCAGTAAATGTCGCACCTATGATATATATATATATATATATGATTAGGGTTTTGGATTCAGAAATATTCTACCAATAAAAACTAATAATGCCAACACATAAGTATATAATATTTTTGGAGAAATTAAGAAAACGAAATAAACTGATATATTTATCGCTTTTCTTTAAATTAATTATTTGCTTATAAAATAATATACAATTTAATAGTTGATATAAATATTTCAGAATATATATAATTTAAAGTAAGGTTATTTATCTTCCTTCATTTCTCAAAAAAAAAAAGTCTAACTGACTCTTAGGTTAAGAATCGAAATGATTGACTTACGTACCAATGTGGATATCGTTGACAAAGACATGAACAAGGTGGCTGGAAGTGTTGACTTTGATGAAAACGTTGTTACCCAAGAGAGGGTCACTGTGATTAGTACTGACATTAACACTTGTAACGTACCACAAGTAATCACTTGTGTCATTGGTCACAAGTTTCTGATCCAAAAGCTGTGAAGCTTTCAGAATCTTAACACCATACTGGTCCTGTGGTGGTTCATCCCTCCATTGCCATATCATTTCCTCTGGTTCGTCTTCCTTCATCATCACTGTCGTTTGAGTATTCACCTGATATATAAAACATAAGATGCATTCATACACACACACACACACACATATCAAAACATACTGAAAATCAAATCGGTTAATGGAGGTGATAGAGTATAAACTAGGTTTTCATCTGTGTGTGTGTGTGTGTGTGAATAAATCTCACCTTTGCAGTATTGTAAACTTCTGCAGAACAATGGTCAAGGATTGTGACAGACCAAGCAGGGACAGT
>JANTPZ010155376.1:0-12425 GCA_025593235.1 Vachellia pachyceras
TCACTCATAAACATATTTCCACAATGTCATGAAGTCATGCAAATCATTAGAATAATTTCACAACATGTTAGGTAAAGTTAGAAATCTTTGCTACCTTTGTTTCTTAACTTTGCTCTTTACTTTGTAACGTTCTTGACCACTTGAATCTCACTCTCTTGTACCAATTCTTTGCCTATACAATATACAATATAATGGCTATCAAACACATGACATTTCCAATGCAAGAAGCAATGTAAAAGCCCCTTAGCCATTCTCTTGAATTTCTTAATCCCTAAAACATTGATTTGTCTCTAACTTTCTCTAATGCTTCCATAAACTTGGGACCACTTATACCCTAGACAACTATTATTTTTATTATATAGTGGCATTCTCTCCTCATATGCTTCCTATCAATGAACTTAAAATCACCTCATAATTACCAGTCCAAACTTTATTTCAGTTAGCAGCAAATATACGGATATTACACTGTCTCTCGGGAAGTAGCTTGCCTTGTGCTAGGGCAACTAGTCCCACGTACCCCTGTCTATCAGGGTTTGCCTTTCTTCCTGTCTATCAGGAAGTGGCTCGCCTAACTGTGGCGACTTTAATCATCATACACCTAACTGTGGTGTTTCGTCTAACTGCGGCGATGGCATAGGAAGCCACCAATCCAAACTCTAGAGAGATACTTTTTAGATAAAGTATTTTCTAGTAAACTTTCTATTGGGTGCTTCCTCTTCTCATCATAACGCAATGTACCTTGTCCCAACCAGGGAACCTTTTTTAGCTTTCTTACTTGTTTAGCAGCGGCATTTACCAGTGAGAACTTAATTTCTCATTTTTGTACTTAACCTAAGGATCACACTCTTCTGCATTACTTGCCTTTACTTTTCTAGGTGTGTCATATCACTTTTCTTTCTATTTTTCATCATCTATATCGTTATGATGCAATACCTGACTTTTCCTTTGGTAAGCTCTTAAGATTCCTTGACCAATTCATCCACGGTCATTTCAACTTTACAATTTATTCTCATAGGAATCTTCCATCATATAAAGATTTAAGCCTATATACTAGCAGATAATTTATGATGAAGTATCCTCAACTCCGCTGCTAGTACTATGACTTTATTGCTATTAATCCTGGGCTGACCTAAGTTGGGAAGTCTATTGTGGTTATTGAAATTGCTGCTACTGTGACTACTGTGTCTATCACGGTTTATCTGGCTTGTTCTTAATAATTATAAAGCCTTTCAGCGGCTCTAGTATGTTGATGCCTTGTTTTGATGATAACAAAATTGTGTTAAGAGATTGCAAAATGATTTTTGAATCACAAGTTTTGAGTATTGAATCAGTGCTTCTTGAAAATACTCAAGTGTTTTTGTACTCGAGCAGTGGAATCCAATACTACTGGAGCACTGCATGTTTTGAACTTAAGAAAATTGAGTACTCTCAGGTAATACTTCAAGTATTGACATGAAGTGTTGTCAATACTTGAGTGTTGGAATGTGGTATTCGAGCACTGTGCTTTAAAAATAAGTTTTTAAACTATGTTCTGAGTGAACACTGCAAGTATTGGCTAACAGAAGAGGCAATGCTTGAGTACTAGGTTTCCAGTACTCGAGCATTGAGGTTTCTGAAAACACTTTAAGTTAACACTCCAAGTATTGGCTGAAATTATTGCCAATACTCGAGCACTGTATTTCAGCACTCGAGTGTTGACTATTTTTCTCAATACTATCAGACAACATTTCCAACATTGGGTGACAGCATAAGCCAATACTCGAGCCCTGCAAATGCAGCATTTGAGTGTTGAGCCCTTTATCAGTGCTGTTAAGTAATACTTCAAGTAAAAGCTTCAAGCAGAACCAACACTCGAGCACAGGTTAACAGCACTTGAGTGTTGTGACCTTTTGCCCAATAATGGAAGCCAACGCTCAAGTATTGTCTGCCAGCACTACTAACACTCGAGTATTAGTTTTTCAACACTCGAGTATCGGGCTAAAAATTTTCACTGTTCACCAATACTCTATCACAATACTTCCAGCATTCACTTTCAGCATTACTTTCACTCGAGCATCATTATTTCATCATTTGAGTATTATGATTTGTCAAAATTATATTTTCCAACACTTGTATGATTACTCGAGTATTCTAAGGAAGCATTATTAGTACTCAAGCACTGAGATTTATCACTCGAGTATTTGACTCTTTTGAAAACACTTTCACATAATACTCGAGCATTGCATAAAAGCATTGAACTTTTGTCTGAAATATTTTGAGCAACACTCGAGCACTAAAAATTTTATGCTCGAGCACTGTCTCTGTCTCTGACAGTTTTGTGTTTGACACACCCCACCTACGCTTTACACTTACTTTCCTTATTTGTGTAACGACACTTTTGAATTTTAACTGCTCTCATAAATACAGCAGCTTGAAACAATCAATGAGGAAAGAGGCAAAGCATGGTCCAAGGCTCGAAGATCCTAACGTTATTCTGTAACATTCATCGTCATCTGACTCAGAAGCATTAAATGCCATTAATGTAGAAGCTATTGGTCGTTGATGAGAATAACAGCTATTGATTGCAGTCTAACGGACACTTCATCAATTCTCAGCTATTAAAGGACCAGCATTCATTACAGAATAGACGAACATCCTAAGCATTAAAATCTACATTTACTACGTTGTCTGTAATCTTTCATTAATTCTTTCTGAGCTTCATTATTAGCCATCTACTCTGCTGATAGAGTTATCTGAGGCCAATAATACTTTGAAAAGTTGTGAAAAACTCAAGGACGGGGTCTTGAGTAAATTGGGCTAAAAGTGAGTTGAAAAACATAGAGTGTCATACTCTGTTATAGTGAGAAGAGAAAGGGGGAGTGATTACCAGGGTTGTAAAGGCTTGTAAAGCTTGTTTTACTGTTGTTAGTTGATTTGGAAATCTCGGGGGTGCCCTGAGAATTGGACGTAGGTCAAGAAGACCGAACCAGGATAAATCTCTGTGTTCATCATCTTTCTCTTATCTCGGTGACTTTGTTTCTTACCTCATTTTGTTTAAAAGTGCTAAATTCTTTATTAGACCAATTCACCCCCTCTTGGTCAAATCCCGTTCTAACATTTGGTATCAGAGCAGGTCTCTTATGCGAAGAACTTAACAATTTCAAGAGAGATCCATGGCAGGATTAGGTGAACACATTCTCACTGACGGAGCTTCCATCACCAGACCTCCAGCATTTAACAGCCAAAATTTTCATTTTGGAAAATTAAATTTCAAAACTTTATTTTAGCCACTGATATTGATTTGTAGCATGTGTTTGAGCAGGGAAATTATGTACCTATGAAGGTGGAAGATGGACTAACTCCTAAAACTCGTCCTGAGTTTGATAGTGAAGATCTACGAAGAGTTCATCTCATCAGAAAGGCAGTTTTAATGTTGCAGGTAGCTTTAAATGAAGATGACTTCTTCAAAGTATGCACACTCCCTTCTGCAAAACACATGTGGGATGCTCTGGAGATAGCCTACGAAGGCACAGAGGCTGTAAAAGAAAGTAGAGTCAACATGCTTAACACTGAGTATGACCTGCTCAGAACGAGAGAAGAAGAAATGATTGCAGAATTTCAAATGCGTCACACTCATCTCATCAACAAACTAGCAACCCTTGAAAGAACATATGATCAACGTTCTCAACTAAGAAAAATAGTAAATGTTGTGTCCAGCAAATGGGAAGCCAAGGTCACAGCCATAAAAGAGTCTTGTGGTGAATCAATGGCCTCAGTTGCAGCCCTCTTTGGAAGTCTTGCTGAGTATGAAAGTAAACAAAAGTTCAAGAAGGAACTGACAAATATTGATGAGAAAAAGAAAAAGGGGTTGGCACTTAAAACCATCAAGGAGAAAGAAAAGGAGCCCGAATTAGAGGATGAGCAAGAAGATGTAGAAGATGAAGAATTAGCAATGGTTGTCAGAAAATTCAGAAGAATGTACAGAAAGGACCAAAACTCCTGACACAAAAAGGAACTTCAAGCAGAATTATATGTTATGAATGCAACAAACCTGGTCATGTGAGAGCTAATTGCCCTCATCTAGCTGCTCAAAACAAAGAAAAAGAAAAAGCCTAAATTCTTCAAAAAGAAAAAGGCATATGTCCCAGGCATTTGGGGTGACAGCTTAGGAGAAGATGAGAGTGATGCAGAAGAAGAAGCTAATCTTTGTCTCGTGGCTCAAGAAGAAGAAACTGACACTGAAGAGGTATTTGTTGAACCTAGCTATGATGAATTACGTCAGGAATATGATGAAATGCATATTGAGCTACTTAAATTTGCTAAAGAGCTATCCTTCTTGAGAAAAAGGGTTAAAGAACTTGAAAAACCCGTTGCCACAAGTGTTTGTTCAAAATGCAATGATTTGAAAAATGAAAATAAGAAGTTATCCAAAGCCCTTTAGAAATTCACTCAGGGCAGTGAAATGCTTCAAGTAATTTTGAAAAACCAAAAAAGTCACAAAATGATAGAAGTGGTATAGGATATACTCCTCAAAGTGATTTACACAAAGGAAAGAAAAAGCATAGTAACAAGAATTATTTGAACTATTTTCAAAAATCAGTTCATTCCTCAGAATCCTTTGCTTTCTGTAGCTACTATAATAGAAAAGGTGATCGAACTAGAAACTATTTTTTCAAGAAAAACAAAGCGTTAGCAAGAGGGTACCAAAAGGAACTTATGTTCTAAAAGCACCAAACACTAACATCTGAGGACCCAACAAAACTTAGGTACCTAAAGCAACCAAATGACTTTCTTGCAGGTATGTCTTAGAGCATCCAAAGCAAACAAATGGTACATTGACAGTGGATGCTCAAGACACATCACAGGTGATAAGAGCATATTCATTAGCCTGAAAGCTAAAGATTGAGGCAAAGTAAGTTTTGGAGAAGACCAATCAGGAAAGATTACAGGAGTTGGAGAAATTGCTAATTCAAATGGAGCTTCTGTCTAAAGATGTGTACTATGTAGAAGGCCTCTACCACATTCTTCTCAGTATTAGCTAGAGCACAGGCAGAGGCAATTGGGTGATATTTGACTCTGAAGAATGCTTCATCATGAACAAGAAATATTTTCCCATTGATAAAGAGAAGCTGAACATTCAACTCAGAGCTCCTAGAGATGGTAACTGCTATACCATTGAATTATAAAAGAATTTCTCTAACTCATGCTTAATTAGTCAAGTTGATGAAACCAATTTGTGGTATAAACGATTGGCTCTTGTAAACATGCATCAGCTTGATAAATTAATCAAAAATGAATTAGTTCAATGGCTTCCAAAACTCAAGTTCAAAAATGATTTGGTGTGTGATGCTTATCAGTTAGGAAAGTAAACCAAATTATCTTTCAAATCAAAAACTGAGCTTTCTTCAAAAAGACCCCTTGAACTACTTCATATGGATTTAATGGGTCCAGCTATAGTTAAAAGCTTAGGAGGAAATCTATATATAATAGTGATTGTTGATGATTTTTTCAGATTCACTTGGACCATATTCTTAGCTTCTAAAAGTGAAACTTTTGAATTATTCTCTGTTTTTGCCAAAAAGGTCCACAATGAGAAAGGTATGTCTATTGTTTCCATTAGAACAGATCATGGTGGAGAATTTGAAAATGGAGACTTTGTAGCATACTGTAAAAGTGAAGGAATTGATCACAATTTCTCAGCACCAAGAACTCCTCAACAAAATGGTGTAGTGGAGAGAAAGAACAGGGTGCTTGCTGATATGGCAAGAGCAATGATGACAGAGAAGTAGGTATCACGAGTCTTTTGGGCAGATGCTCTAAGCACAGCTTGCTACATCTCAAACGGGGCATACATAAGACCTTCACTTGGAAAGACATCATATGAGCTATTCAAGGGAAGAAAACCAAATCTGTCACACCTTCATGTATTTGGGAGCAAATGCTTCATTCATAATAATGGTAAGAATAATCTTGGTAAGTTTGATCCTAAGTTTGATGAAGGTTTGTTTCTTGGTTACTCAAATAGGAGTAAAGCTTATAGGGTCTTTAACAAAAGAACTTGTGTGGTAGAAGAGTCAGTGCATGTAGTGTTTGTTGAAACCAATCCTCCTACAAAATCTGATGTTGATAAAGAAATAATTATTTCAAAAGACTTTGAAAATCCAAATAAGGATAGTTCAACTGATTGTTAACCATCTCAAGGTTTTGAAAATGAACAATCAGATAAACATCCTTAATCTCCTCAACCAAAAGCTTGGAAATACATCCGCAATTATCCCATCAATCAAGTAATTAGAGAGATAAGTGAAGGTGTACATACAAGAAAAAGATTTATTAATGAGGCTCAATTTTCAGCTTTCATATCTCAAATAGAGCCTAAGAATATTAAGGAAGCTTTGACAGACAATGATTGGATAATTGCTATAGAAGAAGAACTAAATCAATTTGAAAGAAATCAAGTTTGGGATTTGGTACCTAGACCTAAGGATCATCCAGTCATTGGTTCAAAATGGGTGTTTAGGAAAAAACTTGATGAATCAGGAATCATTGTCAGAAACAAAGCATGGTTGCTTACAAAAGGTTATAATCAAGAAGAAGGCATTGATTATGATGAAACCTATACCCCTGTGGCAAGATTAGAAGCTATTCATATGTTAATTGCTTATGCCTGTATAATGGATTTTAAATTATTTCAAATGGATGTCAAAAGTGCTTTCTTAAATGGTTTTATCATGGAAGAAGTTTTTGTTGAACAACCTCCAGGATTTGAAGATATTTCCAAACCAAATTATGTTTACAAACTAAAGAAAGCTCTTTATGGTTTAAAGCAAGCTCCAAGAGCTTGGTATGAAAGATTAAGTAATTTCTTAATCAATAAAGATTTTGTCAGACGAAAAGTTGATACAACACTATTTATTAAACATTCAAAATCAAACATGTTAGTTGTACAGATTTATGTTGATGACATTATTTTTGGTGCCACTAATAATGATCTTTGTCAAGAGTGTGCTAAGATAATGCAGGCTGAATTTGAAATGTCCATGATGGGAGAATTGAATTTCTTTCTTGGTCTTCCAATCAAGTAAAGAAAGAATGGAATCTTCATAAATCAGGCCAAATATCTCAGAGAGTTGCTAAAGAAGTTTGGAATGGATCAATGCAAAAGTGCTGATACTCCCATGAGTTCAACACCACTCCTTGATGCAGATATCAATAGAAAAGACTATGATATTAAAAGATACAGAGGAATGATTGGATCCCTTCTTTATCTTACAGCAAGTAGGCTAAACATCCAATTTAGTGTTAGAATGTGTGTAAGATATCAATCTGCTCCAAAGGAATCTCATGCTGAAAATGTAAAAAGAATTTTTAGATATCTTGGTGGAACAATTGATCTTGGAATTTGGTATCCAAAAGGAGCAAATGATCAATTGATTGCATATTCAGATTCAGATCATGCTGGCTATAAAACTGACAGGAAAAGCACAAGTGGTCAATGTCAATTCCTTGGGGTGCCTTGGTTTCTTGGTTGGATTCATTCAGATTCAGCAAAAAGCAATCAACTGTGTCATTATCATCTACTGAAGCTGAGTATATTGCTGCTGTAAGTTGTTGTGCTCAAGTCTTATGGATGAAGCAGCAACTTAAGGATTTGGGGATGGTATTTAAAGAAATTCCAATTTATTATGATAATACAAGCACCATCAATCTCACCAAGAATCCAGTACATCACTCAAGAACCAAGCACATTGACATTAGACATCATTTCAATAGGGACTATGTGCAAAAGAAAGATATCAAGGTTGAATTCATTCCAACTCATCTTCAAGTGGTAGATATTTTTACAAAACCATTGGCCAGAGAACAATTTGTAAATATTAGAAGAGAATTAGGAATGGCAAATCTCAATGAATTGTAAGAAAAAATTGTTTAATGTTGATTTAAAGTTGTTTTAATGATTGACTATTACTAACTTAAGCTTCGGAGTGTTTTGTCAAAGTTTTGTAGGTGTTTTGAACAAGTACTTGCAGCACTAAAAGCATGAACACTCGAGCATTAATTCAAATTTTGGAAGCATAAGGTGGAATACTCGAGCACAACTAGCAGAATACTCAAGTATTTAAGCAAAATAAAGAATCTGGTTCAATGCTGGCAGTTAACACTCGAGCAAAGAGTGGAAGCACAAGTAATACTCGAGCATTCAATCTCAATGCTCGAGCAAAGTAAGTTTTTCTGACTTAGAAAGTTAATACTCGAGCATTGTGGGACAGTACTCGAGCATTAAAGTACAACACTCGAGCACAAGATTGGTAATACTCGAGTATTAACATCTATTATATGTCAGTATAGTCCAAGACTCCAATACTCGAGCATTGAAAATCAATACTCAAGCATGAGTTTTTAGCACTTGAGTATTGCTTTGTCTGTTCATCTTCATAGTTCAACACTCGAGCACTGACATTTTGCACTCGAGCACTGATCACCAACACTCGAGCACTAAATATCAGCACTCGAGCACTATCAGATTCTGATTGCTTATGCTCTCTGTTTCATTAACACTTGAACCCTAACACTCGAGCATCACTAAATCCTCTCAACCTGAACTGCTGTAACTGGTTCTCAACAGTTACAACCTCTCCCTGAAACTGATTTTCAGCAAAACCCCTCCATTATTATCCATCATTACACTCATTTAACCTCTCAAATCATCCCTTTTTTTCCTCTCATTATCGAGTACTTTCATTTCCTCACACTATTAGACTTTGCTTCCAAAATTCCCAATGGCAAGCACAAAGTCCACTGCTGGCAAGAGCAAGTCTCAATCCTCTTTCTCAACCTCTATCCAAAAAGGTTAGAATCACTGAATAGGGATGTGGATATTAAGGAAGTGGATAGGATGGGGTTCAAGGTATCTGAATTTCTTAACCATTACAAGCCTTTGATTCAAATTAAAGACAATTTCTGCCCTGATATTATTAGAATCTTTTACAATAACATGTCTTCAAACTCTTTGACCAATGAAGATGGAGAAATTACTTCATATTCAATGGTCACAAAGATGAGGGGCAAAGAAATTTCCATTACTTTAGAGACATTGAATGAATTCCTTGGTATTACTGAGTTTGATGAACTTTATCCACCTTGACTGAGGATGAAATTTTTGGCTTGCTGAGACCTGAAGAGTCTTTCACTGGCATTCTTGCTTTTGAGCCCTCTGCTATGCCACCTTTACAAAGAGTCATTCACTACATCTATTCTAGATGTATAGTGAATAAGAGTGGCAATTACACTCACTTTGCCTACATAGATTATCGCAATATGGCAAGAATTATGAAAAAGGAGAAGAGGAACATAGGAGAAATGATCTTTGATGAGATGTGGAGATTTGTGCACTCAGGTTCAAAGAGGATGACTATGCCTTATCCCTCTCTAGTGTCATTTATCCTGAAAAGTCTCAAAATTTGGCACATATTGGATAAAGTGGTTGAACCAACTCTTTTTGGAGAAGCTCATCTTCGAAGAATGAACATTGATGTTGAGCATCCACAAGTTCAGCCCAAAAAGAGAAAGAGAAGGACCACATCTACTTCACAGGGCCAAGATGAAGCTCAATCCTCTGCTTCTCCTTAGCCTTCATCTACTCCCTCTTTTGTTCATGCTACTATTCAACACTTTATGGAGACTGAGTCTGGAAAAATGAGTGAACACTTTGTGGATAACTTCAAGACTCACTCACAGACATACATGAGAACCATCCTGAAGGCTGCAAATGATTTCTTCATTTTTTGGCAAGAATTTTGAAACTGCAATTCTTAAAATGAGTAAGGAACTTTCACATTTAAAGGCTGAAATCCTGGACAAACTTGATGGATTGCAGAGAAGGTGACTGGGCTGGACAGTAGGGTGCTTTCTATTAAGGAATTCATCAGAGAGTCTCGAGCCTCTACTTCTGCTCCTCCTCCTCCTCAAGCACACTTAACTGAGGATCCTTCCCCTGAAGCAGTGCTTGCCATGATAGATTTTTCCTCTTCCTTCCTCCATCCAGATCCTCAGCCCACACTTGCTCCTCAGGTTCCCTCACAACCTCCTTCTGACACACCTAACACTTCTATTGATCCTCAGCCCATCAGTGATATCCCTCAGGTTGATGCACTTCCATCTACCACTAATGCTCCTCCCTCTCCCTCTCACTGACCCTTATTGTTGATGACAAAAAGGGGAGAAGAAATCAAAATCTGTAGTGCTTTTGTGTCTGTTGTGTCTGTCTTGTTCCTATGAAATAATCTTATTTGTAATTTATTTTTAACTGCTTTTGTACTCTTGACTATGATGATTCAGTTTATGAGAAGTTATTTCAAGATATCATGCTTACTATTATGCCTAATCTGTTTTTATGCTCTCTGATTTTATTTCAATCTCAAAATTCTGATTCATGTTTTTATCATCATCAAAAAAGGGAGAATATTGCTGCCTTGTTTTGATGATAACAAAATTGTGTTAAGAGACTGCAAAATGATTTTTGATTCACAAGTTTTGAGTATTGAATTAGTGCTTCTTGAAAATACTCAAGTGTTTTTGTACTTGAGTAGTGGAATCCAATACTCGAGCACTGCATGTTTTGAACTTAAGAAAATTGAGTACTCTCAGGTAATACTTCAAGTATTGACATGAAGTGTTGTCAATATTCGAATGTTGGAATGTGGTACTCGAGCACTGTGCTTTGAAAATAAGTTTTTAAACTATTCTCTGAGTGAACGCTGCAAGTATTGGCTGACATCAGAGCTAATGCTTGAGCACTAGGTTTCCAGTACTCGAGCATTGAGGTTTCTGAAAAAACTTTAAGTTAACACTCCAAGTATTTGCTGAAAGTATTGCCAATACTCGAGCACTATATTTCAGCACTCGAGTGTTGACTATTTTTCTGAACACTGTCAGACAACACTTCCAGCATTGGGTGATAGCATAAGCCAATACTCGAGCACTGCAAATGCAGCACTTGAGTGTTGAACTCTTTATCAGTGATATCAAGTAATACTTCAAGTAAAAGCCTTCAGCAGAACCAACACTCAAACACATGTTAACAGCACTCGAGCATTGTGGCCTTTCACCCAACACTGGAAGCCAACACTGCATGTATTGTCTGCCAGCACTACTAACACTTGAGTACTAGTTTTTCAACACTCGAGTACCGGGCTGAAAATTTTCACTGTTTACCAATACTCTATCACAATACTTCTAGCATTCACTTTGTAATATCCAACTTTTCTGTAAGCCGACAAAGAGGCCAAATCGATAGTTACAAGGTAAGACAAGGCCCAGAAATAAAAGTACAGAAAAAGGAGATGTCAGTGGAATCAAGAGACCCTGATCAGATTAGTCCTAAGGCTTTGAGATTTCTAAGAATATAAGCCAAGGACATAAATGTCATTAAGTATAATGACCAAGGGTAGTATGGTCATTTGATAAAATGGCCAAACCAATACTCCAAAGTCAAGTTATAGGCCACGGATAGAAAGTATGGAAAAAGTTTACGCTGTTGGGCCGAAAGTCGCAGAATTAGATTTGGCCCGGTGGATAGAAGTCGGAAAGAACTTTAAAGTTAAGCGTGCTCACCCTGGAGAAATTTTAGGATGGGTGACCTCTTGGGAAGTTGCCCAGGAATCAAAAACCAATAGATCAAGGGCCAAAAGGTTAAGGGCAAAATGGGAAATTATGAAAAGTTAGACTGAAAAAGGGCATTTTGGTCATTAAGAGAAAATGTGAGGGCATTTTGGTCATTTGACAAAGTCAAAGTCAAAGAGTCAAACAGTTGACCAAAAATCAGAAAAAATCCACAGATGCCCAAAAGATAGAGCAGAACTCACTGATTACCAGAGATTCAACCGATTGTTGAAATTCGGTCTAGATAATGAATTATGAAATTTTAAAGATTTAAAGTTGAAAATATTTATTTAAGGTATCAGAAGTTCTCAAAGACCAAAAACCAGAGTCTATAGAAATTCAGTGGAAATTATAGTATTTTACAAAATTATTGCCCAAAGTACGATTAAGGCGATTTTCCCGAAAATGAGGAAAAATGCCCGAAAAATCCCCAAAAATACAATTTATTACAAAAATTAATTTGGGACAAATTAGAAGGTATTTTGGGGAAATATGAAGGGCTAGAGTATCAATGGAAAATATAGAAAATTATAAGGCCCCAAAAATGATTTATTCTAAAATTGTTCGTTTTCAGGAGTTTTCGGCAGGATAAATTAATCCTGTAAATTGTGGATGGATCAAGGGACAATTTGAGGATAATGATTTGAATATATTTGAGAAAGAATTATGGAGATTAAATAAGGATGAAAATATTTTCATAAAAGTAAGAAAAGATTTACCGGAATAAAGTTATGTTTACCGGTAAAACGTGTAATCGGTAGAAGTAACCGAATGGAATTTGGTTT
>JANTPZ010155378.1:0-17865 GCA_025593235.1 Vachellia pachyceras
AGATGAATGGTAACTCAATGTATGATAATAAAACATCTATTTGAAACATTTTAACATCCAAAATACATTCAAAACCACATCATCCTCCAATTAAAGGAATGCACAAATATTGATTAACAATATGCATTGTAAAATCATTATGCATGGTAAATATGTATTATGAAAACTTTTTGCATTGTAAAAACATTTTGCTCTTTTATATTTGACATCATCAAAACTAATCATATCTAACATGGGTCGTGTGGCAAGGATCTGGGGTGACTTATTTAATAAAATTGCTTCCGCATATTTCTGTTGTTATTTAATTAGTTTGGTTAAATTTATTATGGTATAGAAATGGTCTTTTCACATCACATCTACTCTACATTGAATCTGAGCTTCAGTAGACTATTGAGATGGTCGTCTAAAATATTTTTCAAGACCGGTTCCCCTTGACTCCCCTCGAACTTGGCCTGGGTTATCTGGCTTTCCAATCACCATCTCTAAGATGTCCATCCTCCCACTTTTAGTGAAAGTCCCTTGGTTGCTCTACTGTGTAAGGTCATCCTACATTATATACTATGTAATAAGTGAGGTACAAATAAACCCAAGACAAACAATCACATGTAATTATTATATGTTAACACTTACAATCCTTCCAGCCACCTCAGCAACTGCTTCATTTATGTACTTGACACCTTTCATCCTCGCTACTTCCCATTTTTTTTGATGTGGAGGAGGAGCAAGGGCTTGAACTACAACAGAAGGATCTGAGGCGGATACCTCCTGTAATCTTTATTGCTCCTCCTCCATCATCTTTTGTTGAAGCTTTCTGTATCCGCCACGAGATAAATAATGCAGATAGATATTTGCAGCGCCCTTTTGTTTGTTGGCTTCACTTGATTGCTATTAAGGTATAAGAGGAAAATCTGAGTCAGTGATAGCAACAAAATGTAGATAACTAAAGGATGTTACCTGAAATTGTGGGTCTAAATGTAACTCCACAAAAACCCTCCAGTCTTTGGGGACAAAAACGGATATTTCTAACATGGATCTTCATCTTTCTTTGAGCCTCGAACATAATATCGTGTCGGCTTGCTCTTGAAGTTTTTCCCCCATCCAGTGCTTCTTTATTTCCTTAGTGTCTGGAACATCATAGGTTTGCTGCAAAGTACAACATTGTCAAATGAAATTTGAACAAATGGAAATAAAGACATAAATAAAGTGGTGTTGAAAGTTACATACCAAAATTTCTAGCCATATCATATCCTGTGTTTCTTGTGGAACAGACAGCCATCCAAGGTACAGTATGCTAACTCTGCTCCGTTCCAAATACCCTGAATTGCTAATAAATCGATCTTGATCATCACTGATAGGATTCATATCATCATCGAATTCTACATGCACCTTCTCCCGTTGTTGGCGATGACGTGCAGTCAAGTAGGATATAGTCGTACATCCCCTAACCTTTTTCACAGTCAGCTCTGGCACTACCATTGGGTTTTTATCTACGTGTCTCTGACTATGTGACTCATTAGAATTTATCATATTTCTGTTAAGAAATCAATGTCAGATATAAATAAATTGCAATCAGCATGAATAAAGTAAACTAAGGTAAAAACATATAACACACAATACTATAACTCATATCGTAATTAACTCCTTACTTTATGGATTTTTCCATATTCTTTCACAGTGATCTTGTCTTATAGCATAGTGATCATCATCAACCATTTCCGCTTCATGTGGTCTAGGTGAATTTATAGTAAAACAGGGTGTATCGTCCAGGTTAAAGGTTGGATCATCATCCTTTTGTTTTTTACTTTGAAGTACAATCGACATTTTTTTATTTGCTGGGTCTGTGACATAAAACACTTGTCTGGCCTGACTTGCTAGAATGAATGGTTCATCTTTATAACCAACTCTTTCAAGATCAACTGAGGTAAATCCAAACTGTTGGTCGACTACAACGGCATTATTGTTAACACACATACATTTAAATAAAGGAAATTTGAACTTGTTATAGGTCATCTCCCAAATTTCTTCAATAACTCCATAGTAAGTAATGGATGCCAATACAGGGTTCTTGTCTTTCGATCTTGAAAAATGCATGACTTCAGCTATAACCATCACCCCACTATTTTGCACTGTACTTTTGCCGTCTTAAACCTTTGTGTAGAATGAATACCCATTTATTTCACAGCCGCTCCAGGTGACCGCCTCAAATACAGGCTCCCATGCTAACCACTTGGTCATCTCAGAAGTATCGATGTCATGGAAACCCTTTCCTTCAACCATCCTATGAATGTCTTATTATGTTCATTTGCTATCTGCATGTCATTCTTTCTAGGATGCATATTCTTTAACACCTGTTTATGTTCATCGAAATAAGGTTGAATTTCTTCCATATTATTCAAGATATATAGGTATGCTTGTAACATTTCATCACGAGGCATACTCTTCACTTTTAAACATCATGTTCCTTTGCTTGCGCCTTCTTCATGCCGTGATTGTGCACTTACCCCAGATAGATACACATTGCAAAAGTCCATAGCCTCTTCCACTACATATCTTTCCACAATGGATGACTCAGGTCGATAAGGATTTTTTGAATAACCTTTTAAAACCTTCATAATACACTCAAAAGGGTACATCTATCTTAGTAAACTGGACCGCCCAACCTTATTTCTCTTACTAAATGAGCAATCAGATGGACCATTATATCAAAAAAATGCAGGGGCAAAATGTATCTCTAGTTGGTAGAGAATAATGTAACCTTCATTTTCCAATTCATCCAACTTTTCAACTTCTATCTCTTTGCTACATATAGCATTAAAAAACATAAAGCCTAGTATGGTGGATCGAATACATGAGAATCGTGGGACTTCAATCCCATGAGCTTCAAATCGTCTAATGAAACAAGTCTTTTCACATTCGAAGAATACCCTTGTGGCACCTTAATGGTATGCAAACACTCACAAAAACTTTTTTTCTCAGCTTTTGACAGGGTATGCACTGCTAGCTCCACGTACTCCTTTTTACCATCATCTGTTAGCTTTAGATGTAATCTTTCTCTTATTCCCATTTCAACTAACTCTAGTCTCACACTGATTCCATCCTTAGTCTTTCCCTGTATGTGTAACAGCGTCCCGACAAGGCTATCACAAACGTTCTTCTCCACATGCATTACATCAATACTGTGCCTCACATCAAGAGTATGCCAACATGGAAGATAAAAAAAATTGACCGCTTCTTCCATATGCTTTTCTCGCTAGCACTTCTCTAATTCTTACCGAAGATGACTTTAACATGCTCTATCTGCTATACACTTCCTCTCCGGTTAATGCTTTTGGAGCCATTCCATTATCCAGAAATCCGTTAAAACTCTTTCTTAACCTACGATATGGGTGAAACCGATGAAGAACCTCCTATAACCAAGGTAGACAGCTTTTCTCCCATGCTTAAGTTGATGGAAGTGTGTGTCTGATTCACATATCGGACATGCTTTATACCCCTTGACACTATATCCTGATAAGTTACCATACGCAGGAAATTCATTTATCGTTGTGAAGATCATCGCATGTAGATTGAATGACTCCTACCTGTATGCATCAAACACTTCAACGCCTTCCTCCCATAGCTTCTTTAAGTCTTCAACCAAGGGTGCGAAGTAAATATCGATATCATTCCCCGGCTGTTTCGTTCCAGAAATCATCATAGTAAGCATCATATGATTACGCTTCATACATAACTAGGGAGGCAAGTTGTATATCACTATGAGTACCGGCCACGCACTATATAAACTACTGAGTGTCCTATACGGATTGATTCCATCTGTACAAAGCCCAAGCTGAAGGTTTCTTGGCTCACTACCAAATTGGCGAAACATTTCATCAATTTTCTTCCACTGTGGAGAGTCAGCTGGGTGTCAAAGATCCTTCGATTAGATATTCTCTCATCATAATGCCATCTCAACTTCTGTGCTTTTGTTGCATTGGCAAACAAACGCTTAAACCATGGTACTATTGGAAGATACCACAGTACCTTCAAAGGTTGCCTATTAGTTAGTTTATAACCACAATCACCACCTTTCCTCACTTTGTATCTTGCAGTTTTACATTTCGGACACTCACTAAGATCTTCATACCCATTTCTGTGAAGTATACATTCATTAGGATAAGCATGTATCTTTTGGTACTCCATGCCCATCGTAGATAAGATTTTCTTGGCTTCATACATACGATTTGGAAGTACATTGTTCTCTGGAAGCATATCTCCCAACAACTACAGCAACAATGTAAAACTACTGTCGATCCACCCACAAGATGCCTTCAAGTTCATCAAATGCAATGTACCCGTCAAGCATGTATGCTTACTCCTAGGGTACAACGGTGTCTCTGCATCGCTCCTCATGCTTTCATATATAGCACTTGGGTAAAAGATTCTACCTTAATATCGTGAATAATTTTTTCCATTCTGACATCTATTGCATCCACAGAATCTCTTTCGTGTGCTATATATGCATTTAGTTTTCCCCATGCCATATCCACTTTGTGTACTGGAGACTTATTCTATAACACCTCTTATTTATCCCTCTTAGCTTCCATTATGATGATTTGGAACCAATTAATGGCCTCAAATAGCTTACATTGTCAAAAGGGATCAAAATGAAAACATTCATTCTTAAGAAAGTTACTATTCACAGTTTTTCAGGCCAACTTTGAAAATTCATAACTAATTCTAGAAAAATCAAAACTGAGTGGTTCCAACTTCTATTTGAAGCTTACAAATTCCTTTATGAGGGAAAAATACTCATTTGTACAGAAACTTGTCCAGTTGATACAGATTAATTCACAAAGTTGTAATGTTCATATGGTAATTTTCCATTTTCCCAGGATTTTCTGTGAATTTTCGTCAACTTTGGACAGTCATAACTTTCTGTACAAAACTCCAATTTCAATGATCTTTGGCTTGTTTTAAACCTTGAAATGTGAAATATTTTTACACAAAATATCAGCTCATTTAAAGTTCATTTATTCTGATTCCCCATAAGACAAATTAAGGCAAATGACCAACTTCATTTCCAGCACCCTATCAAATTTTAGCCCTTCTTTACTTTATAAAATATCATAATGATTTCTAAACCTTTCTTGATCCTATTAACCTAGATAATTAGGTATTCTTAAAGCATACACTAATTATCATAGGTCCATGATACATAAACAAATTACATTACATTACATACTTCAAACATAATAACATAAAGATCATAATGAAGTCCACAACATTGCACATTAAACTTTGCTTCATGAATCAACAACTTTCTCCTTACCCTTGAATATGCTTCCACCTAAAAATGGTTAGTGGGGGTGTAATATCCATAAATTTCTATGCTAGCTGAATGAAATGTTAATCCGATAGCTAGGAATGAAAACAGAAATAAGAGGTAAATAGTACAGAAAGAAAGATTATAGGCCGCAAGTCGAAAGGATAGACTTGGTTTAGTACACGGAGTTCCGTAGGAATTCCAGAATTAAGGAAAAATTGCCAAGAGAGATATGAAGATGGGAAGACCTTCAGGAAAGGGACCCATACGTCATATAATAAAAGATCAAGGATATAAAGGTCTTTTAGTATCAAAAGTAAGGGCAAAATAGTAATTTTTGTAAAAGTAGAGAAAGTAAGGGCAAAATGGTAATTATGAGAAAGTTAAGGGGTATTTTGGTCATTTGACAAAAGAAAAGTCAAAGTCAAAGTCAAAGTCAAAAAGTCAACCAGTTGACCAAAATATCAGAAAAATTTACAGATGCCCAAAAGATAGATCTCTATATACCAGTCGCAATGACGTAACACGGATTTTTCGAATTCGGACCCGATTTTCGTCTACGGAATTTTGAAGGGTAAAAGAGGAAAAATAATTATTTGAAATATATGGAGCTCTTCAAAAATTTGGAGAAAAATATGGAAAATCCATTGAATTATGTAGTAATTAATAAAATTATTACCCAGTATATAATTAAGACGGTTTTCCCGGAAATTAGGAAAAATACCCGAAAAATCCCCAGAAAATAATTATTTCAAAAATTAATTTTGGAAAATCTAGAGGGCATTTTTGAAAAAGGATAAGGGCATGAGAATCAGTGAAAAATATAGTATTTTTCAAGGTCCTAAAAGAAATTTGCTCTCCGATTGTTTCGTTTCAAGGATTTTGGACAGGATAAAGTAATCCTGTAAAAATGGAAATAATTAAAGGTTATTTTGGGAACAATAATTATTATATTCAAGATGGAATAATGGAGATTAAATGAAAAATAAAATATCTCCAGAAAAGTAGAAAAAGATTCACCGGAATAAAGTTAAGTTTACCGGTAAAAAGAGTAATCGGTAAAAGTAATTGAATGGGATCCAGTTTGGTTAGAGTAACCAAATGGGGGTCAAATTTTTACAGCCATTAAGAGCACTTTATGATGGCCAATAATAAGAGGACAAGTGGCTTAAAGGTGGAAGCATATCAAACCCTTAGATCTACTTTAGTTACAAGATGAGATCCTAGCCATTAAGTCATTAAATGGTGAATTAATAAAACCTCATTTTCCCATCAGCTTTCAGCCCATTTCCACGACAGATTCCAGATTACTACCTTGAAACCTATACCAATCTCTTCCTTGCAACTTCCTCTTCCACTTCCATGGTTTAGATTTTTTATTTAGCCTCTCTTTTCTAAATTTCATAACTTAGGGTTCTTGAGAGAGAAGTGAGAAAAAGAGGGATTTAAGGCTAATTAGTTGTTGGAAATGCTTCCTCTTGTTGAAAGAAGCATGTTGATGATAGTATTGATGTTGTTTGAGATGTGTTGCAACAAAATTCAGGTCTCAGAATCTAAATACTTAGAAATAAACATAAAATTGGCAAAACCAGGATCACGGAATCGCCATTCATGAGAATCTAAGTTATGGCTTCTGAGGCAAGACTCTAAGCTCAATGATCTTATGCCTTCAGGAAAAACAAAAATAATATGATTAGAAACTAAGCAAAGGAGGGAGAACGTTCATTGAACGAAATGATTGAGGATCTCAGACAAGGTAGAAGGTTTCCCTCAAGAGTAAATGGTTTCCAACTTGCCCCGCCTACTCATTGTTGATTCTGGAAAAAATTGCCATTGTAGAATCGCTCACCAGTGAGATGATTGAGGATCTCAGACAAGGTAGAAGGCCACCTTACTCTTAAGGGAGGAGAGACTATGAGAGAAGACAAGGGACTACGAGGGTGAGCACTGAGAGCATGAAGAGAGAGTGAGAGCTAAGAGTTGAGATGAGAGAGTGAGGAAGAGAGACTGAGAGCTGAGACGCACATAAAGCAGAAGGTAGTGACACGACCCATCACTGAGGCCGCTGTAGGATTCCTTTCGCGTGAGCTTTCGGTTGAGAAGTGCGGCAAGCTTTTGGTGAAAGTGACAGCACGTGAAACGAGACAAATAACACGTAGCCCAAAAAATTGGAAAGTAAGCTCCAAATTGTTTATGAATAGTAAAATGAGTCTGAAGCTATAAATAAGCCATATGAATAGTAAAATGATTATTGAACACACCACTTCAATCACGATAATTTCAAGATACTTGCTTATCAATATCACTAAGTTCCCTGTAGGCACTCAAGATCTTATGCCAGCTCTTTGAAATTTTTCTGTAGGATCTAGTGCTCCTTCTTGATGTTTCTCCTATAATGGTTCAACCAGTCATAATGAGATAATTCTCTATAAGTTCTACCACTTATCAAAACTTATTTCTCATGTGAAATATCTAGCTTGATATACCTCTTATTCTGCATATGTCAGGTAATAGTTCTTTGTAGGATAGGCATAATAGTTTGACGTCCATATTCTTCCAAGTGATGAAGACCATCAACACACTGATTCCCCCAGGCAATGTGAAACTCAAGTACATGCAAACTCTCACAACAGACAAACCAAACTTTTCCTATCTTTTCTGAGTGATAATATCCTATGAACTCTTGTTAGTTCCAATGGTAAAAATGAAATTAAATGAACTGAGCTAATTGATGCAGGTGTAATAGACAATCCAGCCATGGCAAAAGGCATTATTTCCTGTCGGCAAGCTCTACAGCAGATCTTCCAAACACTGACCAAAGCAGCTTCATTCATTGAAGTTGTGCATTATTTATTGCTATCCATTTGCTTTATTTTGTTGATTACCTTTATTGTAAGAAAACCAAGCATAGCAGAGCCACGTTTTTATTGCTTCTAATTGGCTTAAGTAGGTGAAATCATATGTCCTTCCACATTTGTTTCCACATTCTGCTATGTAGCTTCAATTAAACATCCTTGGTTTCTTATCTGAATTTCCCTTTCAATTATCTTGTCACATTAACCCAAGTGAGAACATTGATGCACCACTTATATCCTGTCATCTTTCTGTATTGATAATCTAATTTTATTAGCTTCCTGCCGTGATTAGATAATTGAGTACTCTTTATACTACATGGATCTTATTGCAAGCTCTAAATTTTTGAGTAAGGAAAGAAATTATCCTATTCAGAACAAAAGATTTGTATCTCATTAATTCATCAACCTAAATGTGAATAGCTAGATACCCAATTAAGGTCTCCAAGAGTGAATCCTGTCGTGTCAATTGATCTCCAGGACCATTGAAGTCTTTAAGCTACAGTACACATAAACTTCATTAAACCTTGAACAAGCATAGTTGTAATCCTCAACACTCAATTCTTCTGTTGTTCAATTCCTAAATGAGCTCACCTTGACCCTCGTTTTCAGTTGTTTATTCAATGAGTCTTTCTGTAAGAGAAAGCTGAGTGCTTTTCTTTGCGTTAGTAATCTGTATTTCTGATGAATATGTATTATCCAGGATCAACCCTCTAACAGAGCTCAGTTTGGTTAGGTGTTTATCCACTCGGCTAGCCTTTTGAGGGCCCAATTTTGTGACTTGTACTCCTTTTGATACCTTAACTCTTTCGCAAAAGAGAATTAGTTCAATCAGTGGTGGTTGGTTCTGCCTCTTCTGATTAGTTCCTGCAAGTACAACTGGTAACAAGATCATCTCCTCTATAACCCTTTTTTGCAACTTCCTTCCCTTGTTACTGATCTTCATTGACTTTCAGCCCCATCAAGACTTCACAAAAGGATTATCAACCTGATTGATAGTTTCTAGTAGGTCCACTGCACTTTCTTTGTTTCTTACCTTTATTAATTATGCATTTTCAACTCTTAGCTCTATCAAAAGAACCAGTCAAGTCACGTCTCTCCTCATGAGTCTGCTAGTTCTATTCCTCCCCTCCTTCACCATACTTCGTAAGTAGAATGTTCCCCAATCATTTTTCTTGATAGACCCTCGTGTACACTAACCAAACTGAGGCGGTTCAAACATTATCATCATATCAATCACTATACCCATCCTCTCTCTCTTCTATTATCCATCCTTGTTCTTTTTATTGTACCTAATTTGTAATGCAATTTGTACTACAAATTATATCTTAAGACTGGAGAGAATACTTCCCATCAGGCTAGAATTTGATGGACATGGATCTATTATATTATAATTGTTCTATTGGGAAGTGATATAGGTGTATCAACGTGCCAAACAGCGTTATTATAAATGTTCTATTGGGAAGTGATATAGGTGCATCAACGTGCCAAAACAACGTTATGTGGATTGTGGAACGTCTTATCTTGATAAATTGAATATATCTCAATCTTTGATACGTTTTAGTATTTCTCTCCTCAATGGTTATGTGCAAAACTAATCTTTATGACATTGAGAGCAAGTGATTTTGTGGAGAATGGTTCATACATCTGATCGGCATTATCCATGTAACTTGAATAAGGTTTTGACCATATTGCTGCTAGCCCTTCAGGTAGCACCTTAAATAGCATAGGTCAATTTTGGTTTTGTATTATCTTTCAATTTGTTATGGAAAATTTGGGGAAAAAACATATGTAAAAGTATTGTTCTTTGTATTTCTGAGAATTGCATCTTTTGTTGCGGCATAAATTTTAATTGTTTTTGGATGATGAGCCTTAATTAAATGTAATTTTTAAAGGTCATCTTAAATATTATCTATATATCATAAATTATGAAATATAGGAAATTGAACTTCATGCAAAGTGTGGGTTTTGCAGTTTAGTTATTAGTTTCAGACACAATGAATGAATGTTGAAGCTTAGCTGTAGGATGAGGCTTTCCCCCCTCTCTATAGGGTGAGCGTCCCTTCGCTGCGAGTGGCTTATTGCCTTATAGCGGTGGTTTCTAGCGATTCATCCACTGTGGTCATCATAATAGAGCCTCTCTCTGGTTGTAACTCTTCAACAATTAGAGATAGTGAGTTTGTGTGCAAGTAACATTGTTGAATCAAGAAACGAGGGTTTGCATAAAAAATTAATTCCGGCTACTCGGAGGAGCAAGATCAATTCTACCATCCCTACTGACGAATCTTAGGGGATACGAGCGTGGAACTAGCAGAAGTCTCCAAGACGACAAACTTAATGATAAGAATCTGCTAGGATCCAATCGACGAGCGAGTACACAATAAACGGTCGGACTAAGCAACTCTTCTTGTAGCGAATGCCGAAATCTTCTCAAGAATGGAGATCGGCTCATCTAGTCGCAGCAATTCCAGATAGATAAAGCCTATAGAATTAGAGATGAAGGAGTGAAAAGGTAAGGGTGCTGGTGGTGCTCTAATTGGCAAATTAATGAAAAGAAACTATAACAGAGGAATAGTTGTAAACATGACCAAAAAAGGTTGGAACACGATAGGAGAATTTGAGTTACAAGACATCAACGACGCATTCCAATTTTTGTTCTAGCGAAGAGAAGACTACTGGAGAATACTAAGGGGAAGACCGTGGTCAATCCAAGGGCAACTGCTGAGCATTCAATGCTGGGAGGAACACATGGTCTTCAGTGAGGTAAACTTTTCTAAATGCCCTTTCTGGATTCAATTCCTTTGATTGCCTCTGGAAGCTATGTGTAAAAGCAATGTGATAATGCTTGTAGAATGTGCCGGGGTTGTTATTGTGGTAGAGGACCCAGAAATTGAGTGTGGATATAGGAGAAGTTATTTGAGGGCTAGGGCACTTGTGGACATTGATAAACCCCTAAAGGCTAAACTGATGGTACCTAGGCCAGGGAAGGAAGATGCCCCAGTGGATATTAGATATGAGTGATTGCTTAGAATATGCTGTGTTACACTCTTTATTTTCCCCTAGAAGCTTTATATTAGATCACTATTGAACCACTTTAGGGTCTTGGATAACTCAAATTGACTAAAGAAGTGAAAATAAAATTTTCAAAATGGAGTTACTATTCATTTGGTCCATTTCCAGATTTCTGGTCCAACTTTGAAAATTCATAACTAATTCTAGAAAAATCGAAATTGAGTGGTTCAAATTTCTATTTGAAGCTTATTAAGTGATATATAAGGAAAAAATACTGGTTTCAAAACTTGCCCAATCGATACAGTTAATTCCTTGAATATCACTGTTCATTTGGTAACTTTTCAGTTTTACAGATTTTTTTCTTAACTTTGAAAAATCATAACTCTTTATCTACACTTCCAAATTTAGCAAACTTTGGCTCATTTTAAAGATTAGGATGGGCAGTATTTAACTGGAAAGTTTCAAGTCATTTGGGCTTTTTTTTTCTATTTTTCATCGTCACTTGAATAAGGGTAGATTCTAGGGTTGTTGGAACCCCCTTACTTGAAACTTAACTTTTCTTTTAAAATTTACCAAAACTCTTTTTGGTTAAAACTCAACCTCTAGCAATGCATGATTACTTATCTAACATTCCTTAGCATTTTAGTATGTTCTCATGCATATATTGGCATTTATCTACTTACTTTATCAAGTAGAGGTTTAAGATTACATAACTACATCAATATTCAAACATAAAGTTCCAATCATGCCATATAAAATTCCACAAGCAAGAGCATCATCTTCACTCATCCATAACTTTACCCTTACCCTTTCCTTGAGCTTGTACCTACATGGTTGGTTGGGGGATAATGAGATTTTTGGAAATCCCAGTAGCAAAACTTTCCAACACACTTTATAAAATTGCATGACAACTATCAATATAAGTGTGAATTTATAAAAGTGCAACATGTAACAATTAAATGCATATGGCCATAGCATACAAGAGCACATATTCACACTTTCAATCATCATAAATTTTTAATACACGTCATGCATAATTTCATACATATTTTCAAAGCAATTTAGCTTAAGATTAGAGAGTTTTGCTACATTGTCCTCTTAATTTCCTTGTGACTTGATGCCTTATTGTCTAACTTTCCCAATGAGTTCTTTGATGTTTTAACTTCCTAAACATCATACAAGAACATAATCATCAATCTCAAGTCATCAACAATGCAAGATGATCACAAAAACGCAATATAACTCCCCTTGCTCTTTTAAGGAATTCTAGAGCTTGGAAACTTGTCTTAATGATTTCTAATGTTTCCCAAAACCTGTGCTCATTTATACCCTACACACAATCACATTTTAAAGCCATTGAAAGTATTAAAATCATCAAAATCCAGCTCCTTCCCCACCATTACAGATCTGGACGAAAATTACATATTAAAAGCAACAATTGTTTTTTCAAACTTTCAACATATATAACAACATATTCTTGATCCCAAAACACTTCTCATGTATTATTTGGCATGAAAACAACTCTTCTTCGTCAAGTATAAAAATGGACAGCACCTCCCCTTAGGGTTTGAGATTCCAAAAATTCATACAAACATCAAATCCAAGCAAGATATAGATCAAAAGACTCCTTAACACTCAAGGAGTGTTTTGCAACCATTTATTTTCTCTAAATCCCTCTCTTTCTCACTTTCACCATCAAGAACCCTAACTTTGATTCTTGAAAAAGAGAGGTTTAATCAAGAAATTAATCTGATAGAAGTGTAGAGGAGGTTGCAAGGATCAAGAATAGGCATATATTTGGGTAGGGGAACCTCTTACCTTGTGATTTCTTGAAGCTTTTCTTCCTCTTGCTTGGAGCTATGGAGGACGACATTCTCAATCTGTTTTGGGGCTGGAGGAAGAGGAAAACTGATTTTTGTGAAGTGACAAAATGATCCAATGGCTTAGATTACGTCTTGCAAAAATATCTTGATCTAATGGCTTGTATCCTTCCACCACACCATACATTTGCTCTCTTCTTATTGGTCCTCATAAAGTGGCATTTAATGCTTATTCTTGAGGATAAGAATCTGGTTGGAGAATTGGTTACTCCAACCAAACCGATCGCCATTCGGTTACTTCGTTAAGTTACAACTTTTAATGGTAAAAGTAACTTTATTTCGGTAAATCTTTTTCTATTTTTCTGGAGATATTTTATTCCTCTTTTAATCTCCATATTTCACTTACTAA
This sequence comes from Vachellia pachyceras, assembly GCA_025593235.1. Lineage (NCBI taxonomy): Eukaryota > Viridiplantae > Streptophyta > Magnoliopsida > Fabales > Fabaceae > Vachellia > Vachellia pachyceras. The sequence continues at coordinate 13,399 of JANTPZ010155378.1, forward strand.
TATGGCGAAATATTTCTCCAAAAATATCCCTGAAATTCATCCAAAAATAACAGGGTAATTTTATCCTGCCGAAAATCCCCGAAAACATATTTCTGACGGGCAATTAACTTTTATGGCATTAAAAGTTTCTACAATTTCCACTGATACTCTAGCTCCTTTCCTTTCATCAAATTGCCCTCTGGAATGTCTAAAATTAATTTTTGAATAAAATTATATTTTCAGGATTTTCGGGCCTTTTTCCTTAAAATCGGGAAATTCGCCTCAATCGTATATTCGACAATAATTTTGTTAATTATTATAAAATTCATTTTATTTTTTTGTACCATGAACTCAATTGATTGAGGTCTCCTGGCACTTCAAATAATTATTTTCAGCTGATTTACCTTCAAAATTCTCTAAACAGAGATCTAGGCCGAATTTTGACAATCTGTCAAATCTCAGTTAATTAGTGAGTTTTGCTCTATCTTTTGGGCATCTGTGAATTTTTCTGATATTTTGGTCAACTGTTTGAATTTTTGACTTTGACTTTGATTCTGTCAAATGACCAAAATGCCCTCACACTTTCTCTTAATAACAAAATATGCTTATTTTGTCTAATCTTTGATAATTTCCATTTTGCCCTTGACTTTTTCGCCCTTGATCTTTTCGTGTAATGACATCTAGATCCTTCTCAGAAGGTCACCCATCCTTACATTACTCTAGGGTGAGCACACTTAATTGCTGAGTTCTCATAAAATATCTTCCGTTGAGCTAGGTCTGACTTTGGGCTATCCAGCCCATTAGCATCAACTTTTTCCGTGCTTTCTATCTGTGGGCTCTAACTTGACTTTTGACTACTGGTTTGGCCCATTTTATCCAATGACCATATTGTCCTTAGTCTTTATACTTAATGACATTTATGTTCCTGGCTTATATATTTAGAAATTGCAAAGCCTTAAGACCAACTTACCCGTAGTCTTTTTAGTCCACTGGCTTTCTCTCTTCCTGTACTTTATTTCTATAGGCCTTTTCCCATCTCATAACTATCGGTTTGGCCTCTATTTCAATTTACAGAAAAAGGCTGGATATTACACCCTCAACATATCCTCGAGAGTCTAAATCATCCTTTCAGTCTGACCGTCTGTCTCTGGATGATACGCCGGGATGTACTTCAACCTAGTCCCCATATCCTCTTGTAACGCTTTCCAAAATTTCAATATGAACCTTGGATCTCGATCTGACACAATATCTGTAGGTACCCCTTGCAAATGAATGATCCATTAAACATACAATTTGGCTAATTTCTCCAAGGTATATCCTATATGAATAGGAAGGAAATGAGCTGACTTCGTTAATCTATCCACGATAACCCATATAGCGTTATGACAACAAGATGTCTTTGGTAGTCCTACAATGAAATCCATGGAGATGCTATCCCATTTCCATCTAGGGATCTCTAAAGGTTGAAGTAGTCCTGAAGGATTTTGATGCTTAATCTTCACCTTCTGACAAGTCAGACACTTCAATACAAAGTCGGTTACATCTTGTTTCATCTTTGGCTACCAATATCATTGCTTGAGATCGCGATACATCTTAGTGATTCCTGGATGAATGGTATACTTGCTTCGATGAGCCTATTCAAGAATAGCCTTCTTGATTTCTTCGTTGTCTAGAACAAAAATTCTCTTCTTATATCTCAACATATCGTTCTCCCCAGTGACATAACTTGGAACTGTACCATTCTCTAGCTCTCTTCTAATCCTTATCAATCAGTCTCTTCCATCTGGGTCATCCTCAATTTATCATAAAAATAAAAAATTCCAATTACTGTATGCAATGCCACCTCTGATTTTGGCTTAAGGTAAACATCTAATAGTCCCTCCAGAAGGTTATGTTCAGTTACGCACATGCGAAACATGTGCACTGACTTCCAACTTAAAGCATCTGCAACAACATTGCCCTTCCCTAGATGATATTTTATCTCAAAATCATAGTCTTTCAAGAATTCCATCTACCATCTTTGCCGGTTGTTCAACTCCTTCTAATCCACAAGATACTTCAAACTTTGATGGTCACTGAAGGCCTCGAATTGGGATCTATATAGATAGTGCCTCCAAATCTTCTAGGCAAAAACCACAGCTGCAAGCTCTAGATCATGCGTCAGATAGTTCTCTTCGTGAGGTCCAAGTTGACATGATGCATACACCATAGGTTTTCCTTCTTGCATCTGTAACACCTCCTATTTTCCCCCTATATTTACTTATTTGATCACTTATGAACCACTCTTAGGCCTTGAATAACTCAATTTGGCCTTTTTAGTGAACTTGAAAATTTTTCTTTTTCTTAAAAACGTTGTTACTCTTCACTGGCCCATTATGGCCCAACTTCGAAAAATCATAATTAATTCTAGAAACTTCGAAACTAAGTGATTCCAATTTATAAATTTTTCTTATTAAGTGAACTATATGGGGAAAATACTCCTTGGTTCCAATTCTTTCCCATTTGATACAGTTTATTCAAAAACCGTGGCTATGTCCAAGTGGTCACTGTCAGTTTTTCCAGTTTTTTCCTTAACTTTGAAAAATCATATCTCCTAATGTACACATCCAAAATTTACAAACTTTATATCATTTTAAATCTCAAGATGTTTAGTTTCATACTGGAAAATTTAAATCCATTTGAGGCTCGTTTGCTATTTTAAATCGCCACTGGAAGCAGATTTATTTTTTTCAGGGCCTTTGGCACCCTTCAACTTTGAAAACCAATTCTTCTTTTGTTACCAAAACCTCTTTTTGGTTCATGATCTTAACTCTATCATGCATGATTAGTTTCTTATCCTTCTTTAGCCCTATTAGCTCATGATTATGCATGCATCATTCCACATTCATATGTTCTTCATGTTGTAGCTAGGTTATTGTTGATACCTTGTTTTGATGATAACAAAATTGTGCTAGGAAATTGTTAAATGATTTTGAATCCCAAGTTTTTAAAATGTTGATTCATTGCTTCATGAAAATACTCGAGTGTCTTTGTCAAAGTATTGACAGTACTTGAGCATTGTGATTCAATGCTCCAGCACTGCAAGTTTTAAACTTAAGAAAATTTTGTGCTTCCAATCAATACTCCAAGTATTGACATGAAGTGTTGTCAATATTCGAGTATTGGAATGTGGTACTCAAGCACTGTGTTTTGAAAATAAGTTTTTAAACTATACTATGAGTAAACACTTCAAGTATTGGCTGACAGCAGAGCCAATGCTCGAGCACTAGGTTTACAGTCCTCGAGCATTGAGGCTTTTTGAAAATACTCCAAGTCAACACTCCAAGCATTGGCTGTAAGTATAGCCAATACTCGAGCACTAGATTGCAGCACTCGAGTGTTGACTACTTTTCTCAACACTGTCAGACAACACTTCCAGCATTGGCTGATAGCATAAGCCAATGCTCGAGCACTGCAAATGCAGCACTCGAGTGTTGAGCTTTTTATCAGTGTTGTCAAGTGATACTTCAAGTAATAGCTTTCAGCAGAGCCAACACTCGAGCACAAGTTAACAGCACTCGAGTGTTGTGACCTAACTCACTTCACTGGAAGCTATCACTGCAAGCATTGATTGCCAACACTATAAACACTCGAGCACTAGCTCTCAATGCTCGAGTATCGGGCTGAAAATTTTCACTGTTCACCAATACTCTATCACAATACTTCCAGCATTCACTTCCAACATTACTAACACTCGAGCTTCATGAATTCAACACTCGAGTACTATGATCTGTCAAAATTATATTTTCCAACACTTGCACAGATTACTCGAGTATTCTAAGAAAGCATTATCAGTACTCAAGCACTGAGTTTTATTACTTGAGTATTTAACTCTTTTCAAAACACTTTCATATATACTCGAGCATTGCATAAAAGCATTGAACTTTTCTCTAAAATATTTTGAGCAACACTCAAGCATTAAATCCTTATGCTCAAGCACTATCTCTCTTTCTCTCTCAACTTTGTGTCTGACACACCTCACCTACACTTTACACCTACTTTCCTTATTTGTGTAATGTAATATCCGTATATTTCCCGTGAGTGGAAATAATGGCTAAGTCGGTACTTTTGTGATGATTAAATACCCATGGATATAGAAATACAGGAAGGAAAATGCCTTTGGATGAGGAAGATTATGGGTGCCTAAATCCCTAAGCCTTGAGAATTTAAGTAAAGATGACCAAAGGGCAAAATAGTCATTTGGTATAAGTGACAAGAGTAAGATGGTCATTTCAATTAAAAAGGCTCAGGGAATAAAATGTCATTATATAGAAAGGACATTTTGGTAGTTTGGTCAAAAGTCAACGGAAAAGTCAAAGTTGACCAAAAAGTCAAGGTTGACCAAAATGTCAAAGTGGACCAAAATGTCAAAATTATCCAAGGGTAAAGTTGGAATTAAGGAAGAGTAGAAAAAGTAATGGCATTTTGGTAAATATGTGGAAAGTATAA
>JANTPZ010155379.1:0-15955 GCA_025593235.1 Vachellia pachyceras
ATCAATCTTGCATGAAAACCACAAAAATGTAATATAACTCTTAATGCTCTTTTATGCACCCTTAACTTTGAAATTTGCTCTTATGATTTCTAATGCTTTCCAAATTCATTTCTCACTTTTACCCTACACAAATTTGCCTTATAAACTCAATGGAAGCATCAAAATCACATTCTTTTTTCACTGTTCTGCAGCAGCATGAAAATTGCTCTATAAATTGGAAAAATGTGATTTTTCAACTTCTAGCTTCACACACATGCATAATCTCAATCCTAAACCATTTTCCCATAATTGGGCATCATAAAATCATTCATTTTCCTTCATGAAAAGTTCCAAACATTTCTGTGTGAACAGTAACTTCATGCTCCAATTTCATGCACAACTCCAACAATCACAAAACATACACCAATCTACTCCTTATCTTGCAAGGAGTGTTTTACAACCTTTGATTTTCCTTAAATCCCTCTATTTTTCATTTGGAGCTCAAGAACCCTAACTCTCTAATCTTATAAAAGAGAGGGTTATCAAAGAAAACAACCCCTTAGAGTTGAAGAGGAGGTTTCTAAGCTTACGAAAAAGTAGTGGTTTGATTGCTTATAAACCTTACCTTGTGTGCTTCAAGCTTTTCTTTCTTCTTGTTGTGCTTGTGGAGGACGAAATTTCTACAGCTTGGAGGGAGGATAATGGCAGCCAAATGGAGAAAAAGAAATAAAAATGGCCTCTTTTATTAATTCCCTTGAATTTACATGAATGGCTAAGATTAAGCCTTACTAATTAAGTATAATCCAAGGGTTAGAATGAAGCCACCATTCTCACATGTGCTATCTCCTCATTGGCTCCTCAAAAGTTGTCATAATTGCTGCACATGGGGTGTAAAAATCTGTTTGGGGTTTAGTTACTCTAACCAAACCAAACTCCATTCGGTTACTTCTACTGATTACAACTTTCACTGGTAAAAGTAACTTAATTCCAATAAATCTTTTTCTACTTTTCTGGAGATGTTTCCTTCCTCATTTAATCTCCATACTTCCCTCTTGAATATATTAAAATCATCATCCTCAAATTGTCCCTTAATCAAATCAAAATTAACAGGATTACTTTATCATGTCTAAAACTCCTGAAAACGAGCAATTTTAGAATAAATCATTTTTAGGCCTTATAATTTTCTTCATTTTTTATTGATATTTTAGCCCTTCTCTTTTCCCCAAAATACCTTCTAAATGTCCCAAATTAATTTTTGTAATAAATTGTATTTTTGGGGATTTTTGGGCCTTTTTCCCCATTTTCGGGAAAATCGCCTTAATCGTACTTTGGGCAATAATTTTGTAAAATACTATAAAATTCACTGAATTTTTCTAGACTCTGGTTTTTGGTCTTAGAGAACTCTTGATACCTTAAATAAATATTTTTCAACTTTAAATCTTTAAAATTCCATAATTCCTTATACAGACCGAATTTCAACAATCGGTTGAATATCTGGTAATTAGTGAGTTATGCTCTATCTTTTGGGCATCTATGGATTTTTCTGGTTTTTGGTCAACTGTTTGACTTTTTTATTTTTACTTCGTCAAATGACCAAAATGCCCGTACACTTTCTTTTAATGACCAAATTGCCCTTTCATCGTCTAACTTTTCATAAATTCCCATTTTGCCCTTGACCTTTTGGCCCTTGATCTTTTGGTTTCTGATTCCTAGGGCAACTTCCCAGGGGTTCACCCATCCAAAAATTTCTCCAGGGTGAGCACACTTAACTTTACTATTCCTACCAACTTTCATCCACCGGGTCAAATCTGATTCTGCAACTAACGGCCCAACAGCATCAACTTTTTCCGTATTTTCTATCCGTGGCCTCTAACTTAACTTTTGATTACTGGTTTAGCCCTTTTTATCCAATGACCATATTGCCTCTTTATACTTAATAACATTTATGTCCCTAGCTTACATTCTTAGAAATCTCAAAGCCTTAGGACTAATTTGACCAGGGTCTCTTAAGTCCACTGACTTCTCCTTTTTTTTGTACTTCTATTTTTGGCCTTGTCTTATCTTATAACTATCGATTTGGCCTTTATGTTAGCTTACAGAAAAAGGTGGATATTACAGGAAGCTAGTAATGTGTACCAATAGTCCTTAGCTTGTGATTTTGCTTGTGATGAAAATGCAGTTGGTTTTCAAGTCAATTTATGCTATATACCTAAGGTAATTACAAAATAAAATTTGTTTTTGGTATTTTCTGAGCTAAAGAAAAGTAAAAAGATTTGGATTTAAAAAGGGAGTATGATAGTGTGTTCCTCTTGAAAATGAATTTCGCTGTCATGGTTCGTAAAAGATTAAGAAAAGTATCGACTTCCACCCTAAGTTTCGTAATTAAAACCCCCAACAACTCGCTGGGTCCAAACCTCATGAAATGAACTCCATTTCATGAAATCCTTTAAGACCACCTAGTGTGTGTACGGAAATCGTGAAGTGACAAAATTAACTCCATACATTGTTGACTCAAAAACCAAGCACAACTAGGATGATAGAAGAGAACAACAAGATTTCATTGAATAAGCAAAATGAACTCCATTTTACTTTGTTAATCACAAAACAACTCAATACACAATAATCCAAGTTTGGCTCAACCGAGACCAAGCATTTACACACAAATTACAAAGTCCAACTCAGAATCCAAGTAATCCATAATGTAAATATAGATTGAAAGTAAATACTCCACTTTTGGCACTTTAAACTCTGGCTCACTTCATCTTCAAGAAGATGGAGTTTCTCAGCTACTCATGGAAGATGGAATCAAACTCCTTGTGGATGGTTGAGGCATGATAGATGGATGGATGATGGTGAAAATGGAGTAGGTAGGGTTTATGTGAGTAGAGATGAGAGAAAATGTGTGTGTGTGTGTGTGTGTGTGTTTCTGCCTCCCTCCTTCAGCTCCCAGCTTCTCCTTTCGAAAATACCCTAATTGGTGTGTTTAAACCGTTCTGGGTCGGATCTCTAAAGCTAGGTCGTGTTAATTTCCATCTGGAGTAAAAATCCGGTACTGATACGCGATATTCACCGCGGTGAACCTCTCCCAAGAGTTCACTGCCTGCTTGCTTGAACTTCGGCCGCGGCGAATATGAATTATATCGCGGCGAACTTCTCCAGAGCTGCTTCCCTTGCCCTTTTACACAGAGTTCCTGAAATGAAATAGGACAACTTTGCAGTATCATTTGTTCATGATGGAATTTAAGTTCAATAAAATCATTATTCATGGCCTATGTACTCAATACCGTACTAATCCAAATCAACAACTCCTAATCTCAAATTAATCACAGAAGGATCATGTATGGGCTAAAATTGACTCTAAGACTCTGGAAATTCAAGTATAAAACTAATACGAATAAAGCTCAATCACACATGTCATCCTATATTCTTATTTACAAACTTAGATCTCTAAACAGATTTTGGCCCAAGCTCTAATTCAGCCCAAGCTCTAACTTGGTAACGCCAAAAGACCCACATAGACTGTTTGGCCAAGTTCCACCTTTCACTCTCATACTTATTATAAATTGACTTGTAAAATTATAACAAAAAAATTGACTTGTAAAATAAATTCTTGGTCTAAATATAGGTTAACTTAGAGATTATTAATGACTATTTTCAATTTGATCACTTCTTTATTCTCATTGAAAAGAAAGAAATAGGGGGGGAGAGAGGTGATAATAATTTGTAAATATAAAGTAAAAAAGAAATGTTAATAAGGGTAAACTTAAAAAAATTTATAAATTCAAAGCATACTCAATGTCACAATAATCATTCATTGGTATGATAGAAATTGTTAAAATAGATTTATAATAAAGACCATATTGGTATCTAATTTATTTGTTGCTTTAGAAATTTTTTAAACCAGAAACAAAATTTAAAGGGTTCAAATACTTTCTATATATAAAAATTTGTTGAAGTTTGGGAGAGAATCTCATTTAAAATTTTATTGATAAAAGTACCTAAATTAAACTACCAAAACTCTATTTACAAAATTCACCGAATACTGATACTTTTTATACACAAAGATTTATCAAGTTACACTACCAAAAAATAGTATTTAGCAGCGGTAAATTAGAAACGGTTAAAAAACTGTTACTAAATCATGCACTTTGTAGCAGTTTTAGGTCAAATCGCTACTAATGTGTGACGAAAATCTAGGAATGAATTTAGTAGCGGTTCTAAACCGCTATAAAAATGAAACAAACATTTGTTACAGTTATTTTGAACTTTTACAGCGGTTTTAATAAAGGCTGATCGCTACAGGAATGAAAGGTTGTTAATAGCAATGACATGTGTAGGGTTTTTAAAAATGCTACTGATTTGCATCACAATTTGTAGCGGTTTTTTAAGAATAACCGCTATACAAACAAAGAGTCGCTCAGTTAGCAACGGTTAAGACAAACCACTACTAAGTAGCGCCATTTCCCAAAAGGCACGCTAATTTTGCAGCGGTTAGGGTAGCGATTTTGCAGAACCACTGACAAACTGCTACTAAATCAATGCCTATATAAACCCTCCTCCCCCTCACTTCCTCACTTTCGCTTCATCCAATCGTCACATCAGAGTGCACTATTTTGATTTTTGCAAAAGTTTTTTTAGATATTCAGTTATTTTAAGGTTAGTTTTAAAATTTTTGTGTATTTATTTATATTTTTTATTTTTTAGATATTTAGATTTCTTTTTAAAATTTTATTTATTTTATTTTAATTAATTTTTTAAATTAATTTTTTTCAGATGGCTGATCAGGAGCGCAGTTAGAGGCCTGGGAAGGAGCCTTTGTTCCCAAAGGATGGAGATGGTTAGGAGGAGGCAGGGGACGCTATGTTGAGCATCGACAACTTCGACGTCGGCGATATCAACATCTCAATCCAAGAGGCTGAGATGTTTGAGGACCAAGACATCGAGAGGGAGCAAGGATTCCAACGCCCTTCTGCTAGTCGATCCATTGGGTTTGAGGTCGACATTCAGGATAAGTAAACAATTAATACATTATTTAATTAAAATGGTTTATTAAATTTGTTTATTAATTAAAATGATTTAGTTAATTTGTTTATTAATTTAAATTATTAATTTATTTTGTTTATTAATAAATAATTATTTTATTTAATTTAGTTACTAATAAATAATTATTTTTATGAAATAATTGTATGAATTCAATTTTCAGATTCGACAGAGGCGACCGTTATGAAAAAACTCACACTGAGTGATGTACACCAACTCCCTAGTGGGCAGAGGGTCGTCGTCCAGTGGGACGACATCACCCGACAGCCGCGGGGGAAGGGCGGTCAGCTCTTCAACCTCGACCTGGCTAAGCAGGGTGGGAACTTCCTGCAGTTCGACATCAGCACTGAGATCTGGAAGAGAATCTAGCAGAGCTTGAAGAACGCTACACGAGAGAAAGTGAAGGTAAAATTTAAATTATTAAAGTGTTGTAATTATTTCTAATCAATAAATAGTTTACTAACTTTAATTTTGAAATCTGTTGCACAGCAAATTTGTTGTTCGAGATGCAAACAGGGAATTCGGCATCTTGAAGATGGGGAAGGGTGTAAGAACATGCAGAATCACCTGTACCACCAAAAGGAGGGGGATGGGATGAGGACGATCCAGGGCTGAAGGTGGACGTCTCAGACACGGTCGATGTGGCGGACTGGGCCAGATTTATCCGGTTCAAGAGGTCACCGGAGCAGCAGGCTGTGTCGAGGAGGCCTATGTAGAGCCGGTCCCGGAAGACGATCCACCATACAGCAGGATCAAAGTTGTTCTTCATCGCATACACGGAGCTGAATGAGGCGGGACGGAGGGAGGGCCAGAGGGCAACCTACGGGGAGATGTTTGTGGCCACCCACAGACACATAGATAGATCTCCCCTGACGTAGGAGACTGAGGAGATCATTGTAAGTATTTTAAATTTATAATTAATTTTTAAATCTGTAGTTTTATATAATTATTTAGTAGTTTTATAATTAATTTTTGAAATTAGTAATTTTATAAATAATTAGTAATTTCATAATGAATTGTAATTATTTTTGTAATTTTGATAAATATTTAAATTTTTTAATTTTTAAATAAATAATTTTGTATTTATTTTGTAATTTTATATAAATATTTAGGAGTTTTTATAATAAATTGTTAAATTATTGAATTAATTTTGAAATTAGTAATTTATAATTTTTAGTTATTTGTAATTAATTTTTACAATAGATATTTTTAATTTTTAATATTTTGATTTAATTATTTTAGTACAGAGTTGTATTCAGCGTATAAACGCTAAGTTGAGGGAGTCTCAGGGGTCAGTTGTAAACTCCACTGCCTCACTAAGGGTGGCCATGGAGGGGTGTGATAGGCACCCCGATCGACTCCTAGGGTTTGGGTTTAGGGCGAATCAAACCATTATCTGTGGGGGTTGAGGATATGAGGTTGGGACTTCCTCCTCTACTGCTGCGTCGTAGGAGACTACGTGCTTGTTTGGTAAAGCTTATTTACTCTCCAAAAGCACGTTCAACAATGTTTTTCTACAAAACGAGATAATCTTCTCCACATATTTACCTCGGCTTGTGTAAAAGTACTTCTCTACTGCATTCCCAAGCGAGCCCTACATCTGGACCTCGGCAGCACAGCGCACCAGAGGTGGATAGAGACAACTTGCAGGCGCAGTTGCAGCAGCAGCAGATGCAATAGCAGAATGAAGAGTTGGAGTAGCCGTTCGTGTTGCGGGTGTAGGAGGCAGAGACCCAAGTGCGCTCCAAGATGCAGTCCCAGATAGAGATGTTGAGGTAGGCTGCGAATGTCATGCTCCACCTAAGCTACCTCTGGTTCTTGCCATGGCCCCCTACCCCCAGTACCCCCATCATCCCCAGCTCCCCATCCCGAGGATCCTTAGGCCCCGGTGGACAGTTGATTTTTTGTACTCTTTTTTTATTTTTAATACAAATTTTGTTTATTTATTTAAAATTTTGCCTTATTATTGAACTTTATTTAATTGAGATTTTAAATATTATTAATAGTATAATTTTACAAATCATTAAATAAAATAAATATTTAATTAACAAATAATTTTACAAGTTAAAGTTAAATAAATTTTTATTCTCAAAATAAAATGATTTGTTTTAAAATTTGATTCACTTTACTTAAATTTAAATAAATGACTTAATTATTATTTAAATTTTTACTAATTATCATTAATTGTTTAATTTTACTAATATTTAAATTTTGAATGAAATAACAAATAATTTTATTAATATTTAAATTTTGAATAATTATTATTAATTTTTGAAAAATGAATTAATTATTACTAATATTAGCAGCGGTTATAAACTGTTGCAAATTTGAAATTTTAAAAAAATTCCCTCTATTTTAGCAGTGGTTATGAACCGCTGCAAATTTGAGAATTGAAAATTTGCCTCTTTTTTGTAGCGGTTAGTAAACGGCTACAATTTCCAACGGTCAACTAATTAGCACCTGTTTTAAACCGCTGAAAAGCTCAGCGGTCATGCATTTTGTAGAATTTTTTATAGCTGTTATAAACCGCTGCAAATTTATGACCATTGATGAACACCAAATTAAGCCTTTCAAAATCAGATTTCTTGCCAAATTCTCCATTCTTCCTCTAATTTCTGTCTCTAATCACATTTTCTTACTCTTGGTGATATTGCGCTCAAGTCTTATATGATGGATAAGTCATGGATCAGGTTTCCTCGCATGTCTGCTCGATATTTAGCCGGATTAAATAGTTTCTTGGATCTTGCTGATAGACATGGTAAGATTGATGGTAATATTTCATGTTCCTGCTCTAAATTTAATTTCAAAAAATGGCTTGTTAAAGATATTGTTAGAGAACACTTAATAGTTAAGTCGTTCCCTCAAAGTTACAAAAACTGGGTATATCATGGAGAAACTGGTGATGTCTTGAGAGAGTGTACTCCTGTATTCTCGCAAATAGGAGTGGAAGAGAATCGGGTTGACCTCGTCAATGATGCACTTCATGATGCTTTTAAGGTTCATGACAAAGTAGTCACAGATGAAGTGCAAGGTCTGGAACCTTAGTGCATAAGGAATGCAGAAACTCGTACTTTCTTTGAGCTCATGGAAGAAGCTGACAAAGCTTTATATCTTGGGTGCAGAAAATACTCTAAATTATCTTTTTTAATTATATTGTATCACGTTAAATGTCTATGTGGTATATATGATAGGGGAATGTTGATGATATTAGAATTGTTGCTTGACGCATTCCCTAAAGCATCGATCCCACATTTTTTATGATGCAAAGAAGATTATCACTAAATTGGGTTTGAAGTATGAAAAAAATCCATTAATGTCCAAATGATTGCATGTTTTATTGGGAAAAAGATGCAGATAGAGAAATTTGCATGCAGTGTAACACCTTGAGATACAAGCTGAACGGGAAGGGGAAGAATAAGAAGAAGAAACTTGCAAAGATTCTTAGGTATTTTCCTTTGAAGCCGTGACTTCAGAGATTGTATTTCTCGACTAAAACTGATGAGCACATGAGGTGGCATGCTATTGAAGCGAATCTTGATGGTAAGTTAAGACATCCATAAGAATCTAAGGCTTGGAAGGGGTTTGATAAAGAATTTCCAAATTTTACGGTGGATCCCAAAAACATACGTCTTGCTTTGGCGACTGAAGGATTCAATCCTTTCAGGAACCTAAGTACAAGTTATAGTATTTGGCATGTGGTATTAATTCCATACAATTTTCCTCCTTGGATGTGTATGGAGCAGAACTCATTCATTTTGTCTATGATCATTCCAGGAAAAAAAGCATTGGGTAACGATATTGAAATGTACCTGTAACCCTTGATGAAGGAGTTGGTTGAATTATGGAATGATGGGGTTGAGACGTACATTGCATATGATAAGGAGCTGTTTAAATTGTGTGCGGCTTTGATGTGTACGATAAGTGACTCCAGGTCTTGGAACTTTATTTGGATGGAACATACATACTGGCCTTGCTTGTGCCTGTGTAACTTTGATGCGGAGCCATTGCACCTACCACACAGTCAGAAGTGGTGATTTATCGAACATCACCAATTTCTTGATAGCAAGCACAGATTTAGGTTGTAAAGAAATCGTTTTGATAGAAAATATAAAAGAAAAGGACCACCTGTCATGTTAAGTGGTTCCGATATTTTGAATCAGCTTATTGATTTTAATTTTGAGTTTGGAAAAAAGGATAATTCAGAACGAGGTGGAAGGATACCACGTAGTACTTTGGAGGTTGACCCGGTTCAGCAATGGCGGAAGAGGAGTATATTTTTTACTTTTCCTTATTGGAAGACTAATTGTTATGTCATAGTCTTCATGTTATGCACATTGAAAAGAATGTATGCGATAATGTTCCGTACACTTAGTTGAATGAATCTGAACAGTCCAAAAATCATCTACGATCCAAGAAGGATTTACAATCCATGGGAATTCCCCAAGATACTTGGCCAAACGACAATGACAAGTTTCATCTAGCAAAATTCACCTTAACGAAGCCGAATAAGGATATATTTCTTAACGTTGAAGAACATTAGGGTTCCTGATGGATATCCAAGCAACATTCCAAGTTGCATCGATTTGCAGTTTCAGAAGTTATCTGGATTAAAGAGTTAGAACTCCCACATCATTATGCAACAATTAATACCATTGACACTTAGAAACACGTTGCCTCTAGAAGTGTCAACAATGTTGGTGGATCTCTGTTCATTCTTCAGAAAGTTGTGTGCAAAGGTTCTTATCACTGAGGAGTTAGATCAACTGTAGCAGCAAATAATTCTCATATTGTGCCATCTGGAAATAATCTTCCCTTCTTCCTTTTTCACTGTCATTGTGCACCTCACCGTACACCTTTGTTAGGATCAAGCGCTTACCACTAGGCCAAAAGCTATAGCTGTTAGTCAGGGCGCAACTCTATTTCCTTAACCCACAGTAGAGCAGACGCCCAAGCGCCATGGTTCGACTATGACTTGGCCCCTCGGGCCTCCGCCATGGGACAATTGATACCACACCTTGGCCAACAATCTCCCCCTCAGCAATTGTCCTGCTGGGAATTGAACCCATGACCTTGGCTCTGATACCAATTGTTAGGATCAAGCGCTTACCACTAGGCCAAAAGCTATAGCTGTTAGTCAGGGCGCAACTCTATTTCCTTAACCCACAGTAGAGCAGACACCCAAGCGCCATGGTTCGACTATGATTTGGCCCCTCGGGCCTTCGCCATGGGACAATTGATGCCACACCTTGGCCAACAACCTTGTCCAAGAGGTAAAACTCGGAGGCCTGCTTCAATATCATTGGATGCATCCCATTGAAAGGTACTCACACACATTATTTACGACACATTATTTACATATATATAACCAATTTCCTAATTTATCTTAATATTTTAAATTATTACAGGTTCTTAGGGAAATTGAAGTCGTATGTCAGGAATAAGGCATCGCCAGAGGGTTCAATAGCGGAATACTATATAGGGGATGAGGTCCTAAACTTTTGTTCACGGTACTTTGATGATATCGAGACAAATTTCAACCGTCATCCTCGTGTTGATGATTGCCTTGATATTGGTCCCTCAACATCGGTAGCCAGTTTGTTCCCTCCAATTGGAAGATCAGTTGGAGGATATCAATACTTCAACCTCACTCCTGATGAGATGTTTCAGGCACACCGACATGTACTCATCAACTACAGTCAAGTAGATTCTTTCATTCAGTAAGTATTAGTACCAACCTATTATCTTATTAAATTAATGTATATTTACCAACATATTATCTTATTAACTTAATATGTTTAATTATGTCAAAGTTCAGAAGTTATGTCAAGCGTCAACTACGTATCAAGCCACAGACGTCCGTTGAGGTTGATAAAAGGGTACATAAGAATTCCCAAGTTGGTTTGCATGTCGAATGCACAATGACAACAACCTCCACCCAGTTGATTTGAAAACTCTTGCCATTGGCCCACTCCAATATGCAAGAAGGTTTACCACATACAACATCAATGGCTTCAAGTTCTGTACAGTTTCACGTGATCAAGGTTCTCTCACCCAAAATTCTGGGGTTTTTGGTACATTTGGTACAAGAAGTTATGCTAGCTACAATGATGATGACATGCATTTCGGAGGTATCCCCTACTATGGAAAACTAGTTGACATCATCTAATTGAATTACTAGGGTCAATTCACCATCATGCTATTCAAATGCTCCTGGGAAAATACGACAACTGCTCGTGAAATAACTACAGATGAGTTGGGCATCACATCTGTGAATTTCTCAAGGCTTATTCACATGGGTGACTCTCTAGACGATGAGCCATATATTCTAGTATCAGATACACATCAAGTTTATTATGTCGAAGATAAGAAACAAAAAGATTGGAGTATGGTTATTCATCTTAAGCCCAGAGATGTTTATGACATGGGTGATAGTGATCAACAGTTAACACATAAGGCGGAGCCATTACAGCATACTAATTTTCAAAACTTCTTACTCGAAGGAGATGAAGATTTACCCCTTGCTAGAGCTGATGAAGATGAATAAATAAATCAGGTGCGTAATTTTTTATGTTCAACGTATTTGCAACTGTTCACAACCGCTACCACTGTAACCGCTGTAAATTTGCGTCACCTAAAACGCTACAAATATAACCGCTGCCACTGTAACTGATGCAAAATTGCGTGACCTTAACCGCTACTAAATCAAAACACTGTAAAATTTCGTGACCTAAACCGCTGCTAATACACTCAAAAGAGCCTATAAATACCCTTCTCCCTCCCCATACATTTTTTGCATATGGCTCTCTGTGGTGTTGGCGTGCCGTATGTTTGTCTTCTAAGGGTTTAGTAGCTTGGTTTGTTTATTTTTTAGTGTGATTGTGTTTTTATTTAATTAATCACTTTAAATATTGTTTTATACTGCTATATTGTTTTGGATGTTTAGTTTTTTGAGTTTAATTCCGACTTTATTGTTTTATTCATTTTAATTTGTTGTTTTATTTTTTTGTAAATGTTTAATTTCATGAATTTTTTTATTTCTGTTTACTTTTTTATAATTTTTTGGTATAAGTTTTTTTACTCAATATAATGTAAGCAATATTTAAAATTTTATTTTTGTTTTTTAATTAAATATTTTTTGCATGTTTACTTTTTATTTCTTTATTAATTTTTTATTTTTGATAAAAATCTTTTTTAATTAGTCTGTTTTTTTAATATTTCATAATATTTAGTAGCAATTGACTGAGCTTTATTTCTTCAACACTTTTGCTTGAATTTTCAAAGCATTTAAGGCAATTTTGGCCCTTCATGACCCTTCTTGAGCTTAATTTGGGAATTAGAGTTGTTGATTTTGATTAGCTTGATTTTGGGTGCATTTGCCATGAAAAATGATACATTTGCGCTTAATTTTAATCATGAGCAAGTGGTACTTCAAATGTTTGCTATTTCATTTCAGGAACTCTGGCAAAGAACATAAGGAAGTAGCTCTGGAATATTTTACCACGGTGTAATTCATAATTCGTCGCGGCCAAAGATCAAGCAAATTAGCAAGAACTCTCGGAAGAGGTTCGCCGTGGTGAAAATCGCATATCAATGACCCAGTTCAAACCCGAAATGGAAAGAAAACCTACCCACTTTGCAATTCCGACCCATAACGGTTGAGAAACCCTATTTAGGGTAAGTTTTGTGGTATTTGCAAGGGGGGATGCTACAACCACCATCTAGAACACTCTCTTTTCCCTCTTTTCTCTCATTCATCCTCTCACAAACTCTAGCACCAGATTTTTCACTTGCACCTTCCATTTTCTGATCACAATGCATCCATACTCTTCCATGGAGGGTGTTGAGTTGAACTATATGAGTAGCTAAACCTCTTCCTTCCTCTTGGAGATGAAGATGTCTTGAGTTCAAAGTACTAAAAGGGGAGTGGTAGTTTTAATATGTGTTTATGCTATAGATTACATAGTTTTTGAGTTAGGACTTGTAATTTTTACTTAAATATTTGGTCTCGGTCGAGCCAAACTTGGGGATTTATTGTGATTATATTAAAAGATAATAATAATTTAAAACATTTGAAAGGAAAAAGGTTTTGGATTGGATTTTATTTTCCTCTATTTTTCTATATTTATTATTTTATTTGGGACCGATAGAAAGAGAATGTCTTGGTTTTAGATAAAGGATTTGTTTTATCTTGGCATATATGTTATTGAAATGGATTTGATTAACTCTACCAGAAAAATAACATTTAGCGACGGAAAATCCATCGCTAAATGGCTATTTTCCGTCGGTAAAATGAGGGTTGCTAATATTTTCCACCGCTAAATGAAAATGTTCTGATGGAAAATAGCCATTTAGTGATGGATTTTTCCGTCGTTAAATGATATTTTTCTGGTAATATAAAGTCGTATAGCTAATTTTCTTAAGTATAAAGTAGCTATGAATTGATTTAAGGATTTAAGTATTTTTGGGCCATTCAATTATGTTTACTTTTAATTTTGTTTATTCATTTTAAATTTATTGTCTACTTAGTGCCTAATCAATATTAACTATGAATTTGAATAATTTAGATTAATCTTAGGAGAGGAATATTAATTGAACTTTAGACTGAGTAATGTGACATTAGAATTTATTCTACTTTACAATTAAGATGAGAATATACCAACTGGACTCATATAATCCATAATGCCTATTGAATAATAATGTTAAGAACCATAGTTTTAACTTGAGAGGGGGCTGGAAGTGATAATTTAAATTTGACTAATTAAAATGCCTAAATTGGCAATTTAACGTGCAAGTATTGACAAGTGATGGTTTATCAATTTGAACTCCTTGGAAGATGCGAGTACTGCCAATTTAGTCTTTTATAGTTGATTAACATCATATTTTAGGGGATAAAAACAGAAATTTACTCACAAAGTTGGATTCAAGTTTCAAATAGATATGTTCCTTGTACATTCTTGTAGTGACCTTGTGATGGTGGCCATGTTCTTAATTTTGTTCATATTTAAGTTGAAAGTATTTAATTTTTTTGTTTTGCATGTTGACAAGGACCAGTTGCTTCCTACCCCAAGCTTGTATAAAATACAGAGAACATGGAAAGACATTTTTACCCTTATCACTCTCCATTATTGTGAAGTAATTGCGATTTTTTATGTTAATGTACTTGGATGACATGTTAATCTTATTTAGTACCAAATATTGTGACATTTTATGTCTAAGTGTAGCACAAACATTATTGTCCCTTGTACTCTTATTAGCCATTGCCTGCATCATGTAAGCATGTTATAGTTTTACTGTGAAATAAATCAATATTTCATTATAGGGCAACTCTATCATGTGACTAGGGCCTTTCAGCTTTTGAGCCTGATAAACAAAAAATAAGCCCCATTCAGTTTTCGCATGTGCATATAGGTGTTGACATAAGCCTTCAATATTATTGACGCGGATACAAATTGATTCTGCAAATTTTTGCACCATTTGAATTTCGTGAGTTAGTATTTCATGTTAATGAGATTAACAATATTTACCATTAAGAAGGAAGCAGAAATACACTTTATAAACTTAAAGACTAAAACGAATCTTGACATAAATTTAGAGGTGAAAATGTATACTTTGAACTATTAAAATTGTATGGAGTGTGAATAAAAACAAGGTGAGATATTGAAATGACTAAAAAGGGTGTCATGCAACTTTGAAATAAAAAGGTTTTGATGCCGTATTTTCCTTTAAATTCTCTAAGCAAATGGTGAAATCATTAATCAAACCATGCTAATTGGCATAAAGAAGCCAAACTAATTAAAATATAAAATATAACATAAAGCACACATATTTGATTATTGATTAATAATCAGGATGTGGGGAGTAAATGTTGAGTGTTAAATAAATCACAGAGCACATGGCTTGTTTTATTTTTGACATTAACATATTTATATGTGACACAAATGTTTAAATTGTATAATATAATTGTAAATTCTAGGGCCACATAATTTTCATCTTTACCTTATTTTAGCTAGGACTCATGTAATTTTTTTATCTCATATTTGAAGATTGTATATTCGGAAATCATATAGCTTTTATATTTTGAAATTTAAAATTATATGGTCAGAAGCCATATAAATTTCATTTACTATTTTGAGATTATGTGGCTAGGAGATTGATCCGACCACGCTACAGATTATAAAATCTTATCGTTGTCTAACTTTGGAAATGGATTAAAAATTAATTGTGATTTCCAAAGATTGCACAGGGTGCAACCCTAGGGTAATTTTCTCCGGAGTTAATGCGTACCAAATAGATTCTAACTTGTGCTTAAGTCCACAATGCAAATGAAAACGATTTTTGGTTCAAAATCGCTATGTATAAAAAGCTTAAATACAAAAAAAACTTGTTTTTGGGATTTTTGAATTATGTGGAAGCAACAAAACAATATTGGAGTGAAAAAGTGTTTAATGGTGGATTTCCTTTTGAAAATGAATTAAGCCATCATAGTTCGCAAAAGATTAGGGAAAGTATCGGTTTTCACACTAAGTTTCGTAATCACAACCCCAACAACTCGCTAGGTCAGGAATCCCATGTAATGAACTCCATTCCATGAAACCCTTTAAAAACACTTAGTGTGTGTACGGAAGTCGCAAGGTACAAAATTCAACTCAACACATCATTACATCTAAAATCAAGCACAACTAGGAAGACTAAAGAGAACAACAAAGATTTCACTGAATAAGTAGAGATGAGACTTCATTCTACTACATCAAACACAAAACAACTTCAATACACAAATAATCCAAGTTTGGCTCAACCGAGACCAAGTATCTACCTACAAATTACAAGTTCTAACTCAAAATCCAAGTAATCTATAACATAAATACAGATTGAAAACAAATACTCCCCTTTTGAAACTTCGAACTCAGACCATCTTCATTCTCAAGAGGAAAGAAGA
>JANTPZ010155381.1:0-17970 GCA_025593235.1 Vachellia pachyceras
GTGGCCCTTGTTCTTACCATAACCTTCCCAGATATTGGCAACAATTGGTTCTGGATTACCATCTTGAGTCCACTAGCGTAAGTGAATACTGTGGGCTAAGGTAGTAGACTTCAGTTTTCTCAGCGCCCTCAAGTTTGAGAGGAGGTTTCGCAATGAGTGCTAATACATAGCAATACTAACACTCTGAAATTTGAAACAGGGGCGCATATTACTGGAGCCGAGCATCCAGAAAGGAGCAGATTAAGGTTAAGATGACAGTTGCAGATGATGGAACCTTATCAGAGATTATTGTTCAAGGCGATGATCAACAAGTCGAGGAAATGAGAAAGGAGCTCCAATTGAGCGAAAAAGGCATGGTTTATGTCAAAGGCATCTTTGAAAGATGACCTGCTTTTTAGCCCTCGGCTGGATCAGTATGTTGGATACAACGGTTATGAACTTATG
Organism: Vachellia pachyceras; assembly: GCA_025593235.1. Classification (NCBI taxonomy): domain Eukaryota; kingdom Viridiplantae; phylum Streptophyta; class Magnoliopsida; order Fabales; family Fabaceae; genus Vachellia; species Vachellia pachyceras. The sequence continues at coordinate 445 of JANTPZ010155381.1, forward strand.
ATTACCGGCGTGTAAACAGCTACTCACAATTTTGAGACTTGTCTTTACACTTAAATTTAGTTTCATTTGGACGGTAAAGGAAATTGTACACCAATTCAGTTTATTGACAGTTTTATGATCCTGGTTTCCCTGATGATAATAATTAAAAGAATAAACTGTGACAAAACTAATGGTTTCTCGCTGGCTTACAGACGCAGATACTCAAGTATAACAAAATGGGATGCATGAATACGAACAGTCGTAGCAAGCCATAAGCTCTCAGACATCATCACAACAAGATTTATTTTCTTTAAAAGAAAATCCTCTTATGACAAAAATTGTGATAGACAGATTCCGAAATGGAATACATCGACCCACATGCTGTACTCCTGTAGTCTTCAGATTTAAACATTTATATGCTAGCAAAAGCCAGGCGATTATTCAAATTGGTCTCGCCAAAAGGTAGAAGTTAACATTTTTTGAGTTACATCAACAAACAAGTCTAATCATACCCCGATATGGAGGACTCGATAAGAGATGTCCAAGGCAAATTTTGACCAAAACGAATAAATGAAAAAAAGTGCCTGAATGGCCTTATTCCCACAGAAAGCGGCATCAAGAGCTTCAACCAATCATCAATTTGTTCTCCTCCAAGAAGGTATAAGTAGGTACCTCCAGATTATAAGGCGCTGGCCCCTTCCTAATTCGGCCAGAAACATCATAATGTGAACCATGGCATGGGCAGAACCATCCACCAAAGTCGCCAGCATTTGGCAGGGGAATGCAACCCAAATGTGTGCAAACACCAATCACAATAAGCCACTCTGGGTTCTTCACTCTCTCTGCATCCTGCTGGGGATCACGAAGAGATGCAACATCAACACTGTTTGCCAGCTTGATATCATCCTCTGTTCGGCGACGGATGAACACTGGCTTTCCACGCCACTTAACAGTCACTGTAGAGCCAGGCTCAATGCTAGAGAGATCAACCTCCAGGGAGGCCAGAGCAAGAACGTCCTTACTAGCAGACATGCTGAGCACAAACTTGAGAATAAGGAGACGGATTAGAGAAGCATACACGAACCTACCACCGGTTAAAACAAAGTAGGCAAATGCCCTCTTGCTTGGGTCACCTGGAGGAAATCGTTCATGGTTGTGTTCATCATAAACAATCTTAGAGGTGGGATTCTTAATAGCTGCAACAGTAGGAGGAATATCTGGAATGATGCAATTTTCTTTTGGATGCATCAGCGTGTCAGAAGAAAAACCTGGAGAAAACCAATTGGAAACAATTAATATGAAAAAAGTAACTACCATTGACCAGTTAGTGAACTGATCGACTATTGGCTTCATATAAAGTGTTCAATCAGGCGTCCGTAGGACATGCAAATTCTAACATTTGCCTTAACAAGCAACGTTAACATACAAATACATCAGTCTCAACTCAGACAAAAACAGTTTTACAAGCCCTGACTAAAGAAGTTTATCCTTCAAAATAATTAAACGCAAGACAAAATTAACAGAGAAATTACAGCCTAGTCTAAGCATGCAGAATAACAAAGATAATTCAGATGCAACAGGAGATTTTCCCCCAATACACCATTCATTAGATCAGTATCCATATGACCATTGCTTTGTAATTATTCACCCGAAAAAATGGCGATTTTTCATGCAAACAGTATCAGAAGCATGAAACATTCAGCTTTTATCTGACATATGCTAGGACCACTTTTGGTGACTTAAGAAAAACAAGAAATAAGGTAAACATACTTTTCTGGTCTGCACTTTGACTTGTTATTTTGGAGAAAGAAATATAAAATAGGGTGGCTATAGATGGATGTGTCAGAGTCTATAATTGGGAACTGTGTGAGTCACTTTTTGGTTCTATAAATCTTCCTTTCAGTTTATTTGGGGGGGGGATTGAGTTTGAAGTGAAGAGGCTAAGGGCTGAGGCCTTTGGTGTTGTGTCTTTGATTTCAGTTTCTATTCTGTTGTTACGAGTGTGTTCAGTGTGAAGTTGTAATATTTTCCCTTACATCAGTACAAGTTGTAGTCTTTCCCCCTTTATGTATTGCATTGTTATCTTTTAATCGTATTTTTGTGTGTGCAAATCTGCCTTCCATACCAAGGGTCATAACACATTAACTTCAAAGAAAGCAAATGAGCTTTGCTATTTGGTAGTGGTTCATATTACAACAGACAAGTAGCCAGACATTGAATATTTCCAAATGAGACAAGGTTATAGACAACAAAAAAACTAAACTTTAGAACTGGCAACATGAGCTACTCCCATGAGTCCCATCAGAATGAATCAAAATGGTAAAAAGCCAACCGTATTTCACCACAGGTTTCTCAGCGTAATGCAATGACTACAACTTGGTTCTCTCAAAGACGCCGATTACACCCGATCTTCAAGAGGTGGATGATATAAAAAAAATAAAAAAAAAACTCAACCAAACTTCAGCAAGAAAGTATTTCCCAAATCAGCGCCAAAAACACTAAAAAAAGGTGAGAATCGAACGAGGGAACTCGAGGAATAGAAGCAAGCTACAAATTTAGAACGACGCATAGCTTCGAATCTATGCTCGGATCCTGGAGTCCATGAATGCGATGAATCATTCACTCGTATCAATTTGTAATTATTTCAGCTTCAAGCATAAGTTCCAATATCTATGTGCCATCTTTTATTGCCAACAGGAACCAGGCATCAAAATAAGGTTATAAATTCACCGTGCAGCACGCTCCATCCAGACCAAATAAAAAAAAAGATCGCAGCAACTACTGGTGAAATGGACAGATACATGCGTAGATTGAAAGACTCAGATGAGTCGGGATTTGCCGACTCAATCAAGTTATTTTGTGTCAAATGATTGTAAAAAAAGTGCAAAATGAAGAAAGAAACGGAACCCCAACCTCTGAAGGAAACAAGGAAGTCAGGCCTAAGAGAAAAATGGCCGGCATCGGGAGATGATCTGTTGTGATCGGAGGAGGGAGGACCGCCGGATTTAATAGGGCTTCGAGAAAAGAAAGCCGACATAGCCTGGTCGGCTCTCCATGGAGATGAAGAGATAGAGGAGAACCTCCTCGATGCAACCCTCAGCATCATCCTCTTCTGTCTTTCTTCGGCCTTTGTTCCTCTGCCAAATCCCTAGCTGCTGCGCCTCGGGAAAACTTTGAACGATAAGATTAAAGATATAGAAATTGGCAACGTTTCTGTAATTTGCCGATAATGATCTACGATTTATAATGACTCTCGGGCTCTCGACTTCTTGAGAAATAGTTGGTCAGTTTCTGTTTTTTAACAAAACTGTGCAAGATTTTTTTAATTATATTTGTAAATGAATATTTAGTTTGTCATTTTTTCGTGAGGTTAACAACAATATGTATTTTCTATTTTGAAAATAACTATTTAAAATGGAAACATGAGAATAGTTAAAAAAACGTTTGGATAACAATGGGGAGGAATAACTATTTTGAAAAATAAAAATTTATTTAATAAATGTTGTAAAAGTGGCTTTTAATAAAAAACAATTAAAAAAATAATCTCATTAAATAATACATATATATTATTTTATATAGTGTGGTAAAATTAGAAAAAATGAAATGATAAAGTAGTTAAGATCCATCAACTTACGATTTAACATGTTTATATCACGACTTGAAACTTTATGTATAGATTACGGTTTATAGTGTTCAAGTCATATTTGGAAGGTTAAGGTTGCGACTTGAATTGTCATTACTACGAAATGTCCAACACTATGTGCCCGTTTAGCAACGCGGTAGAGAGGTACTTTTACACAAGCCGAGGTAAATATATGAAGAAGATTATCTCGTTTTGCAGAAAAACACTGTTGAACGTGCTTTTATGTATAAGTTAAATGTTGTCATACGTATGTGTAGAATGAGCTTTTTTTCTCATTATCACCAAAATGCAATTTCAACCTCACAATACATTTTGGTTTCGTCTCTTCCAAGTACGCTGGTGACAAAAATGTATTTTTGGGTTGAAAATGCATTTTACGAATTTCAAAATGATTTTTAAACATATTCAAAATGTGTGTTTGAGAATCTATTGTGAGGGTGATTTTACGTAAGTTGAAGTAAGCATATGAGATGAATTTTATCTCGATTTATACGTAACGTGGTTAAAAAAACACAAACAAGCACAACAATGAATTCGAAGCTTCAAGTAGAGAATTTTGGGGTGTCCTACTTTTATTGGTTCATATCATCCTTGGGTATGCGCGAGATCCGGATGCGCTCGAACCTGGGTATCCACTTGATTAATTAAAGCGGCTGACATTTCTTTCTGGTTTTGCGAGTGACGGATCGTATTGGGCTGACTGTCCAAAAATGAAGGTCCTATTGTGTTGCATTGCATGGCATGTGTTGGGTGTGTGATTGTGTATGTGGGCTTTTGAGGTCAATAAAAGCCTCCAGGCATGATATGTTCGCCAAACACAATATTAATTACTCTCGTGCGTCCGTTGCTATTTCATAAGAAATCCATGAGTGGGACTCCTCCCTACAACCTTGTCGGGAAGGCTTCCGTTCTATACTCTCACCACTGGTTGCTTAGTAAGGCTTGGGCATTGGTAGATTCCCGAATTCGGGCGGACCGTGCGCGTAGCTGGTGTGCTCCCCCATCCCTCGTACGAGTTCTCACACATGGACCCTCCCATGAGCAAGATTCCCTACGTGCCTCGGCCCCAAGCAACGTCCCTCAGTATGTGCCTTCGAATGCCCCGTTAACGTTGCTTGGATAAGCCCGTGCGGGCACACATGGGAATCCTTCGTATGTAAGACAAGATCAATCTGACTAAAGATCAAAGTTATTTTTCTAATTCCGTATGTAAGACAAGACTTAAGAGTTAATCTGGTAGTAAACGTATAATTTATTTACAATTTTTATCTTTTTTTAAAAAAAATATTTATGCTGATGTTCCATCAACAGTAGTCAACAATAGGGAGGATGTCAACAATAGAGGATCTGAGTGTTTTAAAAATAATATGCATATGAAAACATGTTATGTTGACTAACATCTTTAATTCTGCTCTCATTTAATTCATCAAGTTCTCAAGTTTCATTTTATTTTAAACACTGATTCAATGGTTCTTATAATTAAAAAACCCATTGGTTTAAACTCGAAGGATCATAATCAAGGTGATGGTGAATTTGAGGTCAAAAATTGCATCACCCCTTTAGTCAAATTAATTTAATAGACCCTCTCAGGACTAAAAGGGTATTATATATAAGTGATATACATGAATGGTTAGCTCTCCAATCATCACCGTATATTTATTCTTATGATATTTTTCAATTAAACGTAATTTTGTTCAAAACACTATTATTAAGGGCTTGTTTGGAAGCTATTTTGAAAAATAATTTTTACAGATTCTGAGGCAAAACCTAGGTTTTGGAAAATAGATCCTGAAAAATAGCTTTTACAGATTTCGAGGTAAAACCTAGGTTTCAAAAAGTGATTTATGTTCGGGAAGTTATTAGCTTTTACGGATTCTGAGGTAAAAAAGTGGGTAGGAAAGAGGAAAGAGAAAAAATGAAAAGTATGAAAGATGGAAGAGAATAAAGAGAAAGAAGGAAAAAAGTAGGAAATAGGAAAGAAAAAGAAAGAAAAAAAGTAGGAAAGAAGAAAAAGTATGAAAGAGAAAACTTAGATTTCAAACCGAGGTTTTGTAACTAAAATATCTTTTTTGAAAATTTGTTGTGTTTAGACAAAATCAATATTTTGGCCTTTTGAGGTAAAAATCTAAGTTTTGAAACCAAACATAGGTTTCAGGAAGAGGAGACAAACAAGCCCTAAATATAGAATTTGATTCTTAATTTACTTTACTGTGATAATCTCCTAGATCAAAAGTCAGTTGGTTATTGACTCCACCCAGGCGGACATTAACATGTTTAAACGTGCTTTTTAGACTAGAGGGCCGAATACTCCTCACTTGTATGATTGGTTGGCTCTTAGATAGGGTTTGTTTGGTAAGTCCGTTGGGAGAACGGACACAGATTTTAAAATAAATATGTGAGAGGAATTTTGTCACGGTAAGCGCAGGCATGATTTTTGGATGCTTAAACGACCCTCCAAACAATCCTATATTCTCAAAGATAAGAGAGGCCCTACGATACACTCTAGATGACGCTGACGCATCGTCAAGATAAGATAGGTAATCGAAGGAGACAGAATGATACCATGTTGATCCAGAGAAGTGGAGAAGGTCAACTCGCAAGTCCTTATCGGCTTAACCACCCCCCCCCAAAACAACAGTATTCGTGCTTGTGTGTTTATATTGAACGGAAGATACGATGAACAAAGCGATGGATGATTGTATTACAAGGCATCATATGAAACGAACAACGAAGCAAGCATCACAACCACAAACACTAGCCACTTGCAGTTTGACTCGTGTTCTGTTACTTTGACCATGCTACGTGATACCTGTGAAAATATAAACAGGCATATGCAGTTTCAAGAACGACGCAGATCGTGTTATATACAGTAGTGGTAAAATAAAAAAAGTCAGCGTTACGTTCTCTCGCCAATGGCCGAAGCAGCTTGCAGTGTGATTAAGAATTCGAAGGGGGGACGAAAGGGCATACATATAATAGACGCAAACTTTGACTCAACGAGTGAATCTGACTCCTCGTACCCACCTGAACCAATCTGCTCGCCGCTCTCGCTAACTGATGATCAGAATCTCTCTAATGAGTAATGAAACCTCCACACTCCGACAAATATTTCAACAGTCGATCATGGCTTAATTTAACGTTGTTTTACCGTAGTCTCGATGCTGTGCACCTCGAAATGTTCTTAATTTGACAAAGGCGGTCATAGTTTTCATTCTCTTAAAGCAATGATTAAATCGTTAAATTAAACTCGGACACCGAGAAACTGAGTTGGACGTTATACCTTTCTTTCACATTTATCACGGGGTTTCTTGTCGGTGCGCCACGTTCAAAGTATCTCACTAATCCCGCTGCGTAAACACTTAAAAATAATGTACACATCTCAGCGTCGGTTAAAGCAAGCGTCTTGTTTCTCTCACTCGTAACCAATCCCATGTACAGAGGGGAAATTAAACTACCGAAGTCTTCAATAAGTATTGTACTATATTTGAATCATGCCGGTGTGTCCGGAAACTAAATGGTGGAGACCAGTAAACTGCTCCATACCTTTTATACCTCCATTAAACACGGACACTGCAGATGATAGCAAGTAAGCCGCATAACTCGCAGAGTCAAAAGCAAAATGGTTGTTAAGATCGATGATTGTACAAAGACGTACAGTTGCATCTTTGAATTAAAAAGAATAGAACAAAGTAACAAATGCGTATATCAAAGAAAAGAGCAATGTATCGTTCGTATAAATGTCTTAGAAAATTAGAGGTGCTATAGTCAAACTGAAAAATCAGGCTAGCTTTATGAACGGACATACTTATACCCGCTCTTAAACTGCATGCAGCCGCCGCTCGCTCAGATGTATATGGAAATTCCGTAAAACTATTCCCTCGTGTTTCTTTCATTAAAAAAAACGAGAACCAGAAGAAGAAGAACCATAATCTCCCTTTTGTACTTTCTGCCTATCTTGAACCTGCTGTTGATCAGACCCAGAGAAAGAAGCAGACGAAGAAGACACTCCTGATGATAACGATGATGACGAGAATAATGGAGAAGAATCACTGAGAAATGGATCGTTCTGATAACTATAAAGTCCAGAAGAAGCTCTTTTCAGGTCATCATCACCACCACGAAGCAGCTGCGCGTACTGCAAAAGATTCGGGAACCCGTCGTCTATCGATGACAGCGCTGGAGGCCTAGACACCGCTTGTGCCGCAGGCAAAGGAGGGGCCGGAAGCTCGGTTTGTGAGGAAGGGATCGCTGATGAAGAAGTCTCTAATAAAGAAACACGTTCGGGGAAATTAAGCTTAGCTTTGCTTCCTCTGAACCTTAAAGCTGCAGCATCATAAGCGGCGGCTGCATCCTCGGCCGTCTCGAAGGTGCCAAGCCACACTCTAGCTGCTTTTTTAGGGTCTCGGATTTCGGCTGCCCACTTCCCCCATGGTCTCTGCCTCACTCCTCTATAGTTTCTTTTTCTCACATTGTTGCCTTTCAATAGTGATGCACAATTTCAACGTGTTTAGAAAAATACACAGCAATACTTGGGCTAAGATAGTGGATTAATGAGAACCAAAAAAAAAAAAAAGGTTTTCAAACTACGTGTGTGTGTGTGTGTGTGTGTGTGTGTATGAAGACGATATGAGCCACCAATGGAAAGTGCAAACTGAAAATACCGAAACACTTGACGGTCTGATCAACACACAATCGTTCTTATCGGATAGACACAAGCCTAAAACAAACAGAGGTATTGAAAGGGGAAGTCTTGTCTCAGATCAAGATCAATCATGTTTTGCTGGTGAAATCGGAGTGCCCGGCCCAGACAGCTAGCTAAGCAGCTATTGTTGCACTCGGGTTAATGATTGATGGTAAGATCTTTGTTTATAAGAAAATTAACACATGGACAGGTGTTTAGATATATATCCAGACATATCATCATGTAATAATTCCTTGTTGAAAAAAAAAGGGGCGATGGGACCTTAATTAAGTACCTTGATGTTGGTGTGCAGGCTGGGATGGGTCCTGGTTCTGGATCAGCTGGCCAGAAGAGTTGCTCGCTTGACCATGTGAGATTGGGACTGAGAAGGATTTTGCATCGCTGGTGCTTATAAGATACGAAAAGGTAGACGAAGGTGAAGTTTCTTCCTTTTGGGTCTGATCAGATGGTGATGGGTGAGTCCGATACAGGAAATCTTCTCTTTTGGCCTCTGATGCATCGTGATGATCAGAGGGTAGAGCTCTCTTCCCATGCCTTCGATCCACCTTGTTCAGTTCTCTCTCTCTAGATCTCTCTAGCAACTTCTAGTAACATGTATAACCTCCTCTACGATTTACAAGCTTACTGCTTTGCTTCCAGCTGATGAAATAAGCAGGTGGAGGGAGCCAGAGAGAGGGATCCAAGATTTTTTTTATCACAAAGTAAGAATCAAAGCAAATACCAGAAGAGGAGGATACGTCATTCACTTGTCATATTGAATAAGAAAGAGAAAACAAAAGGAAGGCGAAGGAAAGAACGAGAGATAACATGGGGCTTGCTTGCAGGGTTTTTATTTCTGCGCGTTTAAGTGCTTATCTGGTAGCATGTTCAGCCGGATAAAACCTGTTTCGTATATTTATTTAGAATTACATAAAATCAACCTTCCAACTACTTCCAAGCACACTGTAGCGACAGGCATCCTTTGTCCCTTCGAGATTCATCGGAGGTGCAAAAAAAAATTATTTTTTAAAACTTTTTCCCTTTTTCGAAGGCCAACAAAAAAAAAGTTGGTTGTCATATTTGGGTTTGCACGTGGCTCCGAATGTGCAAGACGTGGCTTCGTCGGCATCAGTGGATCACCCTTGCCGAGGAGATTGCATTGTCCGCATATAAACTACAGAATCAAGTGCGTGGCGTGCATGAGGGTGGGTGGCGATATGCATTGAATCTGCAGCTGAAATAATGAATTTGGGAAATCTGCTCAAAGTATAAATTTATTTTCCATTGAACACCTTAAACTTGTATGCCATCCAGGAATGTCCATCCGTTATATATACGAGGCCCGTATAAGAAATTCAATTGTTGATGAATCTTATTTACATGTTAGTACGTAGCTTATGATGTTTACACGTTATCGTTCGATTTTAACACATAGTGTGTGCTTGGAAATTCAGTTGGGAGATATGTGTTTACAGATTTAGAGGTATTTTACGGATTTTAAGATGATTTTTATGAATTTCAAAATAGTTTTTACAGATTTTAAAATAGATTTATCTTAATCTACATGTACCGTTGGAGAAACGGTATTTCTAAATAAAATAGAGGCGTAATTCCTCAAATGATTTGGCTTTTCGATGATCTAAACAGAACACACGTGCCGTACGTCAGGGTTATCTTTTTCATAAGACATATTTGTTAAAGCAGTATATATATCTCACCTTCATATTTCTTAGTTAATTATATTAAAGGTTTTCAACTCCTTTTAATCATTTCGCGTGGTTGTATCTAATGATTACACCTTAATATATATATATATATATATATATTGTCACAAACCCACGCACATAAATTGCTGCATATCCTCTCCTGCCTCCTTTTGAGGCCTGACTTAACTAAAAAGCTTAACCTTCTCGTCTCATTTAATTTCGTCTTAATTATGTAAATACCTTAACTGTGAAGAAGTGCATAATTGATGAACATGCGCGTGATCAAAACTAAGCCAGCGCAAAATAAAATCGTGTATCTAAAATGGTGATCACATCATTGTCCTGGAGACGAAGGACCAGTGAATCAACTGGCTAAGCAACAAGTAAACTCATAAATAAATTATTCAAGAGTTAAGGAATGAATTTGTCTCGAAAATATCCTTAGAGTTGCGTTAATTGTTTAAAAGTTTTTTAAGAGATGCTGCTGTCTCAAAAGTATAGAATAAGGTGTGATGTCACCCGAACCTAACCGATGTAAGAGGTCAATTAATTTTTATCCAATTAAATAAAATTATTTAACGGCTAAACTTAACCATTTTAAATAACATTGCAATATTGCACAATTTTCTACATTTTCAGAATAGCATTGCCCCTTAAAAAATCTGTGGACAGACAGCGCAACTCCATGGATACCTCTAAATAAATTTACCCTTTAACTCATGATTCGATCATTGTTATGATATGCTATAAACCTATTTCAATTTTTGAAACATCATGTCACGGGCATTAACCGGTAAAATCAAATTTCTCGTCAACAACTATTGATTTTGCCAGAAGTGGCATTGACCGTTTGAGCATAACATATCAATAATTAAGGCAAACAAACATATTAAAAGGGTTACCTTAAATAACGGGATTTGATTCAATACAATCAGTAAAAAAATAGAGTTGTGTGAAACGCTGATTGATATATGTCCTGCATCATATGAATACGATAAAAAAAAAATCATAGATGAAACATAAGTATTATTACCCAAAAAAAAAAATAGGAGCGTGGAGATTTTGAGTGTGAACAAAATTTTATAATGGAGGAGAGCACGCCGGTGGTCAAGCTGGGACCGAGGGAGAGTGATTAATATTAGAGAGTAGGAACCGAATCTGGTCAACATCTGATTAAGTCGATGACGCACTCCCTTACGTCATTCTAAATCAAAACGAAAACGTCGTCCCTGTTCATCTGGTGTTTTGCTTGTTCAAGATCGGCATGATACGTGAAAATTTGAACAAAACAAGGTACTCGCTCGTCGACCGTTGACGATTTTGATACCATACAAAATATAGCTTGCATAATAAATTATTCTCCCATTTTCAACATAAAGTTAACTTATCTTTTAAATGATTAAGAAAACGAAGTGCACAATTTAAATTTTTTTAATTGTGTGTATTGTTGTATTGTTTTAAAACACCTACAGTTGTATATCTTTCTAACCTATTTCATCTTATATGTAAATTGATATATCATATAATAATACATACACATGAGCAAATATTTTTAATAATTTATTCTGTATTCTCAATCTTCAAAATATCAATCGGTTTTTAAATTAAAAATAGAACATAGTATTAACGATTACATGTAGTGATTTTTTATTGAAACAACTGAACTCTTTAAAGTTTGTTTAGATTAATGATATAAATTACTTTTCTAATATAATTTAAGATTTACGAGGTACCAAGCATGCTATAGAACTTTTGTATCACTATTACCCCATGCTTTTGTGATCCTTAATATTTTTGTAAATTCAGCCGTAGTGTACCAACAACATTGTAGTTCATTAATGGTACAATAAATTAATGATGGTAGATATGTATGTCACATGCATGCCTTAATGTTGAGGATGGTCAACCGGAATGGGGATTTCTTTTAATTGTTTAACAGTTTATTTTGTATTTGAAGACGGAAGGATAACTACACTGCCAGGTCATTGATCTGTGCCCGATTGACTTTTCAGATACTGCCAATGTCTGGCATCTCAGAGACTCAGACTCATGTATCCCCAGAATGTTCTATTCATTGGTTGTTGGTGATTTTTTCTTTTCACACGGAGGCGCATTTTTTTTTGGACGGTTTTCTACACACGAAGTCAAATCTGTACGATGCTTACGAGATGGGTCGGGTATTCGTTGGCCCAACGCTGGGCCGGATATCTGCTTTGGGCCATATTAATGGGCCCGCAGCCTCAGATGATGATTATGATCTTGGAAGTGCTATGGGTGTTTTAAGACATAGATCAAAAGAAGATGGGGTGCTCTAATCCATGTGGCCACTGTATAAGGAAAAGGGTATTTTGGTTCTACACCCTATCTAATTATAGGATTTTTTTTGGTCAAAATAATTATAGGATTTTAAAGAAGTTAATTAACCTACATTTATCATTTTCCTCTAAATCAATTTTATTGACATGTCAATTGATATGTAATTTAATGATATATATAAATATTTCATAATATATTATAATTGAATAATTTATTTAATTTTTTAATATAATCAAAAAGTCAATTGTCTCTTGTAAATGTTTTAAAATACATGTTGTAATTAAGTAAATTGGTTGGTGTTATATAAATTGAACCGAGCATATTAAACAAAATCGGAGGATACTCACAATAACATCAGCGTATAAAATTCGCAAATGATTGACATTGCGCTGTATTAGTCCTGCACTAGCTTGCAAGCGAGAAAGTCAAATCTTAGATTTTGAACGTTTGGAATTAGCGGGAGAAGAAATTCTCTCAATACGATTTACAAAGTACGTAAGGGGGATTTTATTTTAATTCAAGTAAATTTACTTTTACAGCGTTCATATAATCGTATAGGTCAATACATGTAATAAACAAGTAATATAATGCATGTGAATATGCCTATGAAATAAATTACATATACAACATTGCATAAAATAAAATAAATCTTCGAATGGGTAAAAAACGGTGTTATACTTTCCCGTCTTTTAAAAAGGTTAAGTTTGACCGTTCAATAATTCTGTTTAATTAAATAAAAATGTAGCTGACCATTTATACTCACTATAATTAAGATGGTATCATGCCATTTTGTACATTTACAGGACAACATTGCCAATCAAAAAACTTCAGAAGATCTAGTGCAATCCGTTGATATTTTTGGGCAAAATTTTCCCTTAACCCTTTCTGGTACACGCCACACGATAACTCCAATAGAGAAATAGACTGACACCTGCTTAGTTATGCATGCACCCCTACTACCATTGAGTGATTTTATAGTATAGGGTTTAGGGTGTCCTAAGGTAGAGAAATTTAATTTTTTAACAAGAAAGGTACTAATTAGATTGGTGCAACCTCCTCCATCAACAATCATACTCCATATTTTATTTTGAAAAATACATTTAGTAAAAAAAAAAACCATTGGTGAATTTTTAGAAGCTACCTGTATAATATCATTTATCGTGCTTATTTAAAAAAGTTTATTTATTTTTAAAAGTATGTTCAACAGTATTTTTTCGTAAAACGAGATAATTTTCTCCACATATTTATCCTGATTTACGTAAAAATGTTTATCTATCATATTTTTTTAGACACAATTATTTATAAGATAAGTAGGTAAAAATAATTTTATTTTAATTTGGACGAGAATAATTTTTCAATACGGAGCCACTTAATATACATCATAGCACGGTCAGCTTCTTATCCAAACCACTAAATCTAGAAAATGCAAATGAAATTAAGAATCAAAGCACTTTCATAACCTTTCTATACAAAATCCGTATTGAAAGGAATTTTCTTCATTGCAATGAATTTAAATGCAAAACTTTAACTCTCATTCAGGACTGTGACTTAACAAGAAATATGGATTACTATGGCCCTGCCAGCTCCTCATCGGAGATTCGCAAGTATAAAAATTAGGAATTGCCAAGCGCCTATAATTCAGAAAATGTCAAGAACACCGATCCGCGGGACACTGGACTGGTTTTAGCTGTATTTGCAGGAAGAAGAAGTCAAAAAAACTTCGTATGATTGCAAACCGCTGAGAAGATCACCTTGAAGATCAGTCTGTTGAACTGTAACATTAGCGCTGTGCATGAACACCGAGCGGGAGACTGAGAGAAGATCTCATCCTGGTCGATTGTCTGGAGTTGCTTTACTCGAGGGATTGGCGTCAGATTCTAATGGCGAATCAGTTACTGTTACTACTGTTCCTTTTTGGCGCAATCTGTTGTGGTCAATCCAAGTTTATAGTGTATAACACCTCGCAGAGCATAGTTCCCGGTAAGCTAAACGTTCATCTGGTTCCTCACACCCACGATGACGTTGGTTGGTTGAAGACCGTTGACCAGTACTATGTTGGCTCTAATAATTCGATTCAGGTCTTTCTTTCACTCACTATCACTTTATAATTTTCACGATTCCTCACGGAGATTGTAAATTTCATATCCTTATTCTGTTGAATTTTGCAGGGAGCTTGTGTTCAAAATGTATTAGACTCCTTAGTTCCTTCGCTGTTGGCTGACGGGAATCGGAAATTTATCTACGTTGAGATAGTGAGTTGCTTCTGGCCATCTTTGCTGTCCGTAAATTACCACTGGCGATTACTGAGTAACCCAGTTGAAAATATTTCAGAAGCTGGAATAATAATTCAGTTCACGATGTCTTTTTTTTTCTCCTTCAAAAAAATAATTGGAAAGCTTACCTCCATTAAGCATAGGGAGGAGTCTTCTATCAAGTTCAAGACTGTCTAGGAAATGCCACTTCCCCTAGAAACCATGACGTCAAGGACAGTGGTCCTACTTTTTACTGTTTAAGATGAGTCATATTAGTCATCTCTTTATTTTTATAAAGGATATGCGTGCTTTTTTCTTTTTTTTTTCTTTTCATTTTTCATGTTTCAAATATATCTGTTTTTTCTATCTGCACCAAACATGCAAATTGGTTCCATGGAAGGCCCAGTCCCCCTTTCCATTCTGATTCTTATTTCCTTAAAAAACCTTTCTATTATAACTAACGTTAGCTACGATTTATACATCTGAATTTCTTGTTTGTTCCATAAGACTATGCTTATGACGTACTCTTTTCTGTGCCTTCAATGTCATTCTCTGCATTCACGTTGTTAAGCATGGGCATCCAGATGATCATTTTATTTTGTAGTTTTGTACCAACTTACATCAGCCATGAATTTTTTTTTTTTAAGCTTTCAAGAATTACCAGGATCAATTTTTACATTGTTTCATCATCAATGCAGGCTTTTTTCCAGCGATGGTGGAGGGACCAGAGTGAAGCTATAAAGCATGTAGTTAAGCAACTTGTCAGTTCGGGTCAATTAGAGTTCATGTAATTTACTTTTCTGTGTAGAACAATTTTAATTTTCTCTTTAATTGAAAAAAAAAGTTATTTGTCAAGTTTGGAGTGTTCCAGAAAATATATTTCAACTCTCTCCATCTCTCTGGTATTTGAGTCCTGATGATTTTTCTGTGACTTATTTTTCCCCTCTTGTCTCAGAAATGGTGGCATGTGTATGCATGATGAGGCGGCAACACACTACGTAGACATGATTGATCAGACAACAATGGGACATCGGTTCCTGAAAGAGAAGTTTGGCGTGACTCCTAGAATTGGTTGGCAAATTGATCCCTTTGGACATACTGCTGTGCAGGCATACTTATTGGGATCTGAAGTAAGCCACAGACCTTCAACCACAGATTCTTGTTATTTTTGTTTGGAAGAAAAAGAACTGCCATGTCATGCATATTGCTAAAATTCTTTGTGAACCATCTTCTAATTTTAATTATGGATACAGGTTGGCTTTGACTCACTTTTCTTTGGTCGAATAGACTATCAAGATAGAGCTAAGCGCAAAAATGAAAAGAGTCTTGAGGTTATCTGGCAGGGAAGTAAGAGCCTTGGCTCGTCTGCCCAGGTGATTGTGAAAATTTTATAGTTGTTTCATATAATCCCTGTATAGTTTGGACTTGTTTATTTACGGTGGTGTATCATCTCACCTTCATGTTTTGTTGTCTCCTCATTCCTTTGTGTTCCAGATCTTTGCAGGTGCATTCCCTGAGAATTATGAGCCACCTGCTGGATTTTACTTTGAAGTTAATGATGATTCACCAATTGTTCAAGTATATATTTTAACAAGAACTTGTTAATTTTGGTCACTTCAATTCTAAATATTTTCTTCTACGCTACTAAAATCTTGATTAATTTTTTTGTGAAGGATAACATGGATTTATTTGATTACAATGTCCAAGATCGAGTGAATGATTTTGTTGCTGCTGCTGTATCACAGGTAAATGATTATGTTTTTCTGGGACCTTCTGGACAAGTTAGCTTCTATGATATGATTGAGTAAAGTGGAAGACAATTTATTAGAATTGAAAAAGGTACATCAGAAAGAAGAACATGAATAATCCTTAAAAAGGCACAGAACTGCAGAATTAACAGAAAGTAGAAACAGCTAGATGACATGATTGCCACGGGTCCATCCTTTTTTTGAAGTTAATGTTCTGGTTTCTTTCGGTTTGCTTGGAAGAAGTTTGATTTAATATTATGCTCCAGCTATCCTAAACAGTATTTTGTTTCCTAGGATTGATTCTTCCCTACTTCATATATCATGATCTCCAAGCTGTCATGGCAACAGTGTAATTTTTTATATTTCTACAAATGTTGAGCAATCAGCATTCCGTCTATGTTATGGGATTTTGCATGCGTTTTCCCCCAAAAGATTTTAAATGGATGAGGATTTTTTCCACACAAACTGGAGAGGGGTATATATTTTATTTATTGACAGACGGTCATTTTTAACCAACCAACTTTAGCATATAGATGTTGACCCATTTCTGCCATATTCCTTGCACTTTATTTATCCTTTGTGCAAACACAAATGCAGCCAACTTGTCTCGTTTGTCCAGCCATATAAATAATGCATCTCAATCCCCCTCCCCCAATTTAATTGTACCTTGAGCTTGTGATGCGAGATAAAATATGCTAATGAAGTTGGAAATATAAAAACTTCCAGGCAGGGTCTAATTTGATTGCTGACTGATAGTGTTTCATCCTCAGGCAAACATAACTCGAACGAATCATATAATGTGGACTATGGGAACTGATTTTAAGTATCAATATGCGCACTCATGGTTCCGGCAGTTGGACAAGCTTATTCACTATGTCAACAAGGTAATTTGCCCAACAAATGAAAGAAAGTGAGGTACTGGCGCCATTAATTTGGGAGATTTTAGTTTTTATGATAATTTTTTCTCCTAGGGGAATATGGTTGTAAAATAACACTAAACAAAAATATAAAAGAAAAAACTTGAGCAGAATGAATAGAGAGAGTGCAACTTTGGGTTCGTTTGGCATCAAGGTTTTGAAACCTAGGTTTCAAAACCTAGGTTTGAAACCTAGGTTTTCTCTTTCATACTCTCTTTTTACTACTCTTTCTTACTTTCCTCTTTCTTACTTTTTCTCTCTTTCTCTTTCTTACTTTCCTCTTT